>OVBE01009258.1:0-16239 GCA_900406425.1 Iberis pinnata | reverse complement strand
TTTACCCACATAATCTAAGACCTAAACCTAATTTTAAGTCTTGATTCAACAATAATTCATTCAAAATTAATCTATGTATACATGTATATTTTTCATTTCCTTTTCTTGTGTGTGCTTCCTTTTCTTTTATTAACTCGTAATATATTTGATTGTTTTTCTTAGGTACGTTTATCATATATTTTTATGAATTGTATATTTTTTTTTCTTTTTTTTTTATTGTTTTTTTTTATTTACTTGTAATATAGATGATTATTTTTCCTATGTGCTATATCTCTTTAAAACGTTTGAAAATTTTAATGAATTTATATTTGGAAAGTTTAGTAAATATATGTTAATTTTTAATTACTTTGTCATGCTATATTTCCTAAAAGTGTTTAACACTTGTAAAAATCTAAGTTAAATATTGAAATAAATATGACATGTGTCTGGTGAGTTATAACTTTGAAGCATTCCGTTTTATATAATAAGATTATATAAATGATAATTTATTAAATACATACAATTATATAAAATTTAGTTACTTTTTATTTAAATTTATAGTCTGTGAACCAATCCGCCAACCCGCGGACAAAAACCTATTAAACTGCGGTCTATAATGGGTCAACCCGCGAAACTTACCTTTAAATGAACATAACTTTTTTGTCCAATCCCGCTCCATGACGGTTCGGTTGGGCCTAACCCCCAAATTTTAGCCTTTTTTGACATTTTTAGATTAGAATGAGATCTAAAGAATGAGACAAAGCATTGAAGCCTAAAGACAAAGATGACCAGAGGTGTTACATGTATTTTTCCGAATTTAAGCACGGATGGTAACACAAACTATGATTAGTTGGTTCTGATAGTATATATGTCCAAAATATTTCTATCGAATGGGGAAATATAGAGAGGTGATTTACAATGTGTTTCCTTACACAACAAACAAACCAAATTAAAGAAATACATGAAAAATTACAAAAAATTAATATCAATATTTTATAATCTAAAAAGACAAATATTAATAATCGAACATTTTGTGTATATGACAAAAAAAAGAAGAAGAACATTTTGTGTATATGTCCAATTCTACCACGTGATCGGTGACGATGTGGGAGACGTTAAGCTGCAGATTATATAGTAACTTCCGTTAATAGATATTTAATTTTATAAGGTATATTTTTTATTATACCAAAAATCATATATCATAAAGTATAAACTAAAGTTGTAAAAAAACTTACTCTAAGAAACTTTTCCAGCAAGATTCACTTGTTTCATCATCAAGAAACTTTTCCCAATCCTCTAAGAGATCTGAACCGGATGAGTGTTGAACCGTATCGGGATGGTTCAAACCTGATGTCTCGAAATTAACCGGTACCGAACCGGAAGATGGGAGTTCAAGCAATTGATCACCATAGTAACCTCCGGTTAGATCATTTACCTCGGTGGTCGTGGTAGTACTAGTACCCGGTTTTGCTGAATTCGGATTCTCTTGAGAAACCGTAACCAAACCAGGAAGCCGGTTATCTTCAAAACCAACCCAAATATCTTCAATTGATGACATGAAATCCTCATTTGCACTCTGGTTTATAAAAACCTGTGGACCAACATCATTCAATTGTCTAGCTGCCGGTTCCGGTTTAGAACTCACTAAATTGGTATTGATAGACGGCTCCGGTTTAGGATTCAGTGAAGTGTTATTGAAGCTGTTGATGTTTGGTATAGCTTTAGGGGTTATGATTTGAAGCATTTTATGTATAAATTGAAGTTTGAGAAAATCTTCTAAAGCATTATTATTGTTACTAAATTGGCCATTGTTGATTGCTAAATTGAGAAGTTGAGAAACGTCAAAGACAGATCTAAGATCGGTTGTTCTTCTTGGCTCATGTGTCGTTGGATCGATTCCCATTTGCAACAACTTCTTTCTCATATGAGTGTTCCAATAATTTTTAATTTCGTTATCTGTTCTTCCTGGAAGTTCATTCGCAATTTTCGACCATCTGTAAAATTTATAACTCAAATCGTTAAAAATGCAACCAAAGATTTTAATACTTTTTGTATTGTTGTCAACAATTTTAATTTCACATTAAAATGAAAACGAATCAAGGTGTTAACACAAAACGACAAAACTATAAATTATGGTTCACAATTTTAAGCATTTTACTCATATTTTATGTGTTATTTGTGAGTGCATACATCAAATGTTTACATTTTATTTGAGTATTTTTCTTTTTGTAAAAAAGCTCATACAATCACATGTAAATTGCATTGAGAATGTATTCAACAAACATTTGAAATTATTCGAAGTTATTTGAGTTTTAGATGGTTTTTTTATCATCTAACTACTTATGACAGCAAGGCATATGAAAAAAACATAAAAAGATAAAAGAGTTTGAGTTTTAGATGGTTTTTTAATCTAGAAAAAAAAAAAAAGATATAAAACTTAGATGGTTTTAGATTAATTATTTATTATTTTATTTTTTTTCACGAAAGAACGACTTTTTTATTTATCGGTTATGTGAATATATCAAGTGAATCGAGACACCAATAAGATAAAGAAGTGCCAACAAATATGGTTTTAGATTAATTAAAAAAGGTTGTGTGGTATATATATTAAAATTCTATCTAATTTCTTTGTATTTTTAATTAAGAAATTTTACTAAAACAAGCTAAAATGAGTAACAATCTACTAATTAAAATATTTTTAATAACAATGATACTTTTTTCAAAATAAAAATCCAATTAAACTATATTATATTTTTTAAAATTCTTATATGTGAAATGGAAATTCATTATTAGAGAATCCGTAAATATTGCGTTTGAAAATATTTATAAAAATATCATTTTAGCTATATTTTTCTTAAAAAATAATAAAATGATGAAACATAAAAAAAGTCTTACTTGTTGCCAAGAAGGGCATGAAGTCGAACAATGGCACTTTCTTCTTCATCAGAGAACTCACCTCGCCGTATATCAGGCCGGAGATAATTCATCCACCGTAGCCTACAGCTTTTGCCACAACGGTTAAGACCAGCAAGCTTAGGAAGAGATCTCCAATTTCTAAAACCATTCTTGTTTATAAAATCAGTAAGTTTCTCATCTTCTTCAGGCATCCATGGTCCTTTCTTCACTCCTTTCTCTTTATCACAACATGGTGATCTTCCCATTTTTTTCTATAAGATTATTGAAGATTTGATATTCTTTGTTTCATAGCTCCCTATAGGTTTAAGCTTGTATATATATAGTTTTATGAGTAAAGGAGCTATGAAATAACTTAAGTAAAAGTTGTATGTGCATTCGTCACAAATATTATGTAAATATAGTTTTATTATAATGTGTAGGAAGTCTATAATATGAGTCATTCAACATGTAATTAAATAACTATAACGAAATCAAGATTAGGTAATGATAATTTGATATGTGTCATTGCGTTCGAAGAGTAATTTGTGGGGATGTTTGTTCAAAGAATGTTTATATAATTTTAAAAAGAACATTATATGGTTTACGTATATTCATTTGTTAATGGATTTTGTTAGTTTAGACTTGGATGTATAGAAATCATATATTAAATTCCCTTATAAAATTCTTCATGATTCTGTTACGTACTTTTGCTTCTTAACATCTTTGATATGTTCATGTTATGTACACAATAACAAACTATACATTGTAAATTATATTGAAATTAATATATTGAAATTAGATTAAAACCCCACAATTCAAATTTAAATTTAGTGTGATTTTGAATTGGGATAGGCACTAAGTCGTTAAAATGAATTCCTTGAAACACCATCAAAAGAAGTTCAAATTCCAAACTATCACACACTTTCAAAAGTACCATATACTCACAAATGTTCTAAAAATACCACAAACATAAAAAATGGATTTTAAGGGTTCATAATTTAAATTTTTGGGTTTGGGTTTACTAAATATAGTTTAGGGTTTAGTTTTGAAGGGAGTAGGATTTTAGGGTTTAAATTTGAAGGTTTTTAAGTTATTTCAGAATTTGTGGTATTTTTGGAACAAAAAACTTTTTGGGACATTTTTGGAGAAAATGAGGTATTTTTGAAACTTTTGGGAGTATGTGATATTTTTGGAATAAACCTAGGTTTTGGTGGTATTTTTTTAGAATGCCCCTTAAATTAATCGTTTTGTTTTTATTCACATGATTCATTTTTAATCTATTTGGTATTATATTAAAATAGATCCATTCAAGATTAAATTTTGTTGAGAAATAAGCCAAACCTATTCCTGAATCAACAACTACAAAGAACACTTTAGCAAGAACAATCAAACAACTAAGCAAGCACAACCGAAACCACTTGTGAAATTAAAGAACACAAGAGAATTTGACGTGTTCAACCTCCACCGTCTTTACGACAGCAGCCCACTCACGCCGGGACAGCTTCCCGGAAAGTCCACTAGCTCCGATTAGTACCAAGTTACTGAGATTTTCGCCTAATCACTTGAACGAATTTTATTCACTGTACAAATTCAAAATAGAGCCAATGGTGATTATATAGGAGCTCAATCTATCTAGAAACTAAGCTAAAACCAACTTTTTAATAGAATCAATTAAGCCTAACTACTTCTTGAGTCTTAAATCAGCTCGACAAAAATGGAGAAGAAAGAGTTGACTTCTCTTGACATTGAATCTTCTGACGGACCAGATTTATTAAGCCCAAACGAATAAGTAGCAGGCCAAAAGTGTATTTTATATGAACCCAACAATACTCCACTACAATATACTTCTTGCCAATTCAAAAAACTTCAAGCTTCACCTCACTTCAACTGAAAACTTCACTAGCTTCACATTCTGCAATTTCGGATACCATATTCAACTACTCTGTATACACCTGAAGCATGCTTAATGCTTCAGATACTTTCCCAATAGGCAATACTTTTGTGAATATATCTGCTGGATTGTAGAGAGTTGAAATCTTCGTTACATTTACTACTTTGTCCTTAATCTGATCTCTTACATAGTGAAACTTGACAGCTGCATTCTTGGTTCTGTTATGGAACACACGGTTCTTGGATAAGGCGATGACACTTTTTGAATCACAAAACACTTCAACTTTAGCATGTTCATACCCAATTTCTGCTGTAAAATTCTATAACCAAGTAGATTCTTTTATAGCTTCATTCAATGCTATACACTCAGATTCTGTCGTTGATAGAGCTACCATACTATGAAGTCCTGATTTTGAGCTGAATGCTATACCTCCCATAGTGAAAACAAACCCAGTGATAGATCTTCTTTTGTCCAAATCAGATGCATAATCTGCATCACAGAAACCTTGAACCTTCATCTTCTTCCCTTTCTTGAACACCAACCTTGTTTTTGTAGATCCTATAATTATCTGAGTATCCATTTAACAACCAACCAGTGGTCCTTTACGGGAGAAGCCATGTATTTGCTCACAACTCCTATAGGATAAGCCAAATCAGGCTGGGTTCCTATCATCATATACATAAGGCTTCTTATGACATTTGCGTATGAAATTATCTTCATATAACTGGTTTGCTCAGCTAGTTGTTGTTCTATTGCTGCCTTTAGCTTGAAATGTACTCCCAAATGTGTCACAACTGGTTTGGATTCATCCATATTAAAGATTTTTAAAACTTTCTCAACATAATATGTTTGAGACACCTCTAAAACACCTTCAACTCTGTTTCTTTTAATGTCCATCCCAATAATCTTCTTAGCTTGATCCAAGTCTTTCATTTCAAAGACTGAATTTAGCTTGCCTTTAAGATTTTGTATCTCCAATTTATTTGAGGATGCAATTAGCATGTCATCAACATATAACAACATATATATGTTACAGCCTTCAGTGATCATTTATACATACACCTAACCATCATAATCACTCCTCACAAACTTGTCTTCTTTCATGAATTGATTAAACTTGGCATTCTACTGTCTTGGGCTCTGCTTGAGTCCATATAGTGATTTTTTCAATAAACATACCCACTCTTCTTTCCCTTTGATCACATAACATTCAGGTTGCTCCATGTAAATGGTTTCTTCAAGTTCTCCATGTAGAAAGGCTGTTTTGACATCAAGTTGTTCCAGCTCTAAATTTTCATTTGCCACAATTGAAAGCATGATCATAATTGAGACACACTTCACAACTGGAGAAAATATCTCACGATAATCTATTCCTTCTCTTTGTGAGTAACCCTTTGCTATCAACCTTGCTTTATACCTTGGCTTCTCTACCTCTGGAATTCCTTCTTTGTATTTGAATACCTATTTACACCCAATTACCTTAACCTTCTGATTCTTAGGTACTTCAACCAGTGTCCATGTATGATTTCTTGATAGTGAATCCATCTCTTCATCCATGCCTTGTTTCCATTTTAGCCAGTCTTTGTCTCTTACTGCTTCTTTATAATCAAATAGTTCTTTTCTGGAGTCTTCTTCTGTTGTGAGCATCAGATTATCCACCAATTGATTATCTCCATACCTTGCTGGTCTTCTGATTTGTCTTATAGGTATGTCCCTAGTTAATACATACGGTTCTTGACTTGGCAGTTCATGTTCTATGAATTCTCCACCAGTCTGCTCTATTCCATCATCTGAATCTGATTCATCCAGTTGGTTACCATCCGTTCTGTCTTTTTCTTGAGCTTGTTTCACTTCAAGCTCCACCACACCAGATTTGTCCACATTATCCTGCAACTTATCCTTATACAAAGTATGTTCTTTAAAGATTACATTTCTACCATCCAAACATTTCCTTTCCTCTATTAGCCAGATTTTACATCCTTTTACACCCATATGGTAACCTAAGAATACTCCTTTCTTAACTGTAGGTTCCAATTTTCCATCATCAGTATGAACATAAACTAAACAACCAAATCTCTTAAGATCATTATAGTTAGGTTTAGATCCATACCAAATTTCATCTGGAATCTTACAGTCTATTGCTGTTGATGGAGACTTATTAATTAGGTGTGTAGTTGTTGTTGCTGCTTCAGCCTAAAATGTTTTTGGTAAACCTAATTCACTAAGCATGCTTCTAACTTTTTCCATGATTGTCTTATTCATCCTTTCAGCAACTCCATTTTGCTGAGAAGTATATGCAACAGTCTTGTACCTCACAATTCCCTGTTCCCTGCACATACTATCAAACTGTGAGTTACAAAATTCTAGGCCATTTTCTGACCTTAGTTTCTTGATTTTCCTTCCAGTTTGATTCTCTATCATCACTCTCCAATCATTGAACTTAGTAAATGCTTCATCTTTGTTCTTCATAAACTGAATCCAAACTTTCCTGCTACAATCATCAATCATAGTTAAAAAATATTGACAGCTTCCTAATGACTTAGGGACATAAGTAGAGCTCCATAAATCTGTATGAATGTAATCTAAATGATATTTAGATGTATGTTTTCCAGGCGTGAACTTCAATCTGTGTGCCTTCCGAAAAATACAGTCTTCACAGTAATCTAAATTTTTTTATTCCTTTTGAATCTATCAGGCCATTCTTCTTGAGTATTTCCATTCCCTTATGACTCATATGACCTAGCTTACTGTGTCATAGATGAGTTTTGTCTTATGTTACTTCGTTTACTTGAGCAGAATTTGCTTCGTGATGACCATTGTGCTCCAAGAAATACAATGACCCTTTTCTTCTTTCTTGCAGAATTGTTCTCTCATTTAATGCAATGTTCATTACTCCAGTTTTGAGCTATGACTGCATCCTTGTGCTTCTAATGTTCCAGGAGAGATCAGATTTCTCTTAACTTCAGTTATATATCAAGTAAACTTGATAGAGTCAATTCCCTGTACTTCTGAAATAATATTATTTGCCATTCTGAATCCACCTTTTACTGATTCATCTAATTCCATAAACCAGTCTTTTTGCCAAGACATATGATAGGTGCAACCTGAGTCTATAATCCAACTTGTTTCCATCTCAGAGTTAGACACATTTAGTATCTCTTCAACTCACAACACATCTACATTGATTTCTTTTTCATTAACCAATGCTGATTCTCCTTACTGATTGTTCTCCTTCTTGATGTTACCACCTAGATTTGGACATTGCATTTTGAAATGTCCATTTTCACCATAATGCCAGCAACTTTTCTTAGTCTTCTGCTTTCCTTTTCAACCTTCTTATGAGATTTATCATAGGATCCCAATTCCATTTGCTTAGTTTGAATTGCTGATAATACATCTTTTGTGGTAAGTTTCACCTTACTGTATCTAGGGTTGTCTCTCATTCCATTAAATGATTGCGAAAGCTTCATTAACAACATCAAAACCGTATCTTCTTCTCCTATCTCACTGCCAACATTTTCAAGATCTGCATTGATCTTGAGGAATTCATCAACACTCTTATCAATTGATGCGACTTCTTGGATCATGAATCCATGAAGCTTTCTTTTAGATGCAATCTACTTGTGAGAGTAGTTGCCATGTAGAGTTTATCCAGAATCTTGAACATATCTATCACAGTCTTCTGCTTGATTATCTTTCTTGAGACCTGATCGTATACACTAAGAATGATTGTACTCTTCTTGATTTTAAGAAGAGCTTCATCTGCAATCTTCTTCTTCTTCGATTCAACTGGATTTTCATTTCCCTTATCCTTTATTGTCTATGTATCTTCTTTTAGGGCCTGTGACAATCCCAATATCTCCAAGTATGCCATTATCTTCTCTTTCCATAATCCATAATCTCCAGTCCCATTGAACTTTTCTATTTCAACTTTTGCTGATGACATGTTCTAGAGTGATTCTTGTCTACGATCGATTCTTGACAACCTTGGCTCTGATACCAATTGTTGAGAAATAAGCCAAACTTATTTCGGAATCAACCACTACAAAGAACACTTTAGCAAGAACAATCAAACAAATAATCAAGCACAACCGAAACCAATTATAAACTAAGCTATGCAGAAATTAAAGAACACGAGAGAATTTAACGTGTTCAGCCTCCACCGTCTTTACGACGGCAGCCTACTCACACGGGAACCGCTTCACGGGAAAATCCACTAGCTCCGATTAGTACCAAGTTATAGATATTTTTTCCTAATCACTTGAAAAAACTCTATTCACCGTACAAACTCAAAATAGAGCCAATTGTGATTATATCATAGCTTAATCTATCTAGAAACTAAGCTAAAACTAACTTATTAACATAATCAGTTAAGCCTAACTACTTCTTGAGTCTTGAATCAACTCGACAAAAATGGAGAAGAGAGAGTTGACTTCTCTTGACATTGACTCTTTTGATGTGCTAGATTTATTAAGCCCAAACGAATAAGTAGCAGGCCATAAGTGTATTTTATCTGAATCCAACAAATTTTATATTAGTTCGGCTCGGTTTCATTCATTCCAAATTCTCGTTACTAAGATTTTTGAATAAATAGATTACATTAGGTTGTAAAAATTTAGTTCGAATTGCGTTTAGTAAAAAAATAAAACTAGTTAAGTAATTTAATTAATAATAAAATATTATATTTTAATGGATTTTAATAATTTTATGTGATTATTATATTTAATTAAAAGATTATTAGATTTAAATATTGTTAAGTTTAATATTTAATTAATACGATATATGGTTCGGAATGGTTCATTTTAGTTCGGAATGGTTCAGTTCGGTTCAAAAAATTTGTCAGTCCTTAATTTCAAATATTGACCATATGAGTTTATCTATTAAGGATAAAAAAGCTAGCTTTGAATGTTAAGAAATCAAACTAGTTAACTACTTTTGTGGAAAAGTATATATAATAAAGGAATAGTTAAATGAATTTGTGCTAATTATGGTCTCATCGCAATCTTCATCAAAGTTGGAATTTTGTGTTTATCACTAAGTGATTGCTTCCACCGTATTCGAAGAAGTCTCTACCTGCTTCATTATGTCTCATGTTTGATCTAAGCCTTTACTCTTTCTCTTCTTCTTCCTCACTTTGAATGCTAATAAATATTCTTCTCATTATCAAATTAACCCTTCCGAATTTTCAAACATGATTTTGGAAATATATTCCCTATAAGCAATACATAAATTCCCGTACTCCCAAAAAATTATATTCAAGAAAGATTGATTTTTGGCTTCAAACAAGATGATCAATATATATATATAATAATAATAATAATAATAATAATAATAATAATAATAATTATTATTATTATTATTTTGTAAACTAGGAAGAGTTGGAGACTGAGACTTTGGAGACTGAGACCCTTAATATCTCCTCATGGCGAGTGATATCGTCGAATAGCCCACTTACCGAGTTTTTTTTAATATAGACCTAATTAATGCGTGGCTTCATCTTCGATTAGCCAAAGGAAAACAATTTCGCAATTCTCCACTCAAGAAGACTTGATTTCCTGGCCTGGACCAACATAGCGACCTTTCTTCAAATGTAGTAACCGCTAGACCACGACCACTTAACTTTGTATATTTATTTGTTTCCGATAAATACTCGTTTTCTACTTGTTAAAAACAAATTATTTCCGTAATTCTAAACGCTTTTGCTTTCTTTGAGTTTTATGCAATCTAGCTCAATGGTGTGCTTGCTGCATATAAGAAAAGGCATGAACAAATAAATGGCCAAGATATGCAATCTAATTGCATTAGTAAAGTAATTAATTCATTAGGTTTATTTGATTAATTCACTACTTTTGAAAAACTTCTCTCGAGACTTTCAAGCAGTGATTTGATAGCGTAAGGAACACATAACCTAGAAGGTGTAACCATAAAAGTTGATACTATTAAATAGTATACATGTTGTATAATATTATTGGCTCTTTTGAAAAAATCTTACATATAATAGAATCTTTGTTGTCTTCAAAGGAATGAGAAGGAGTGCGACAAATAAGAAAAAAACAAAAAACGAAATTTCCTATGGTTAATGACAATTTTTGTTATTAATTTTTTTAATAATAAGGTTTAATTCTCACGGAAGATCTTGATTATATACTTATAAACACTACTTTTGACCGTTAATTACTGTCATAGGTTAAAAAGGGTCAATAACGTTTAAGTTTGTTTCACATTTGTCAAATTAAAACCAAACACTTACCAACTTAATTTTTATTAAGATAACTAGTTGACCATATTAACATGCAGTCGTGTAAACTAAGATTTCCATGTAAGTAAGTAGCAGCATATATGCTACATTTATGTGACATTTTCAACGATTAATGTAGACAAACGTTGGCTTTAAACATAATTTATAGATTAACCTTTCTTGGAACCATAGAAATTCTCTAAATTGTGAGAAAATAAACACTCTAAACCTTTAATGTTAGATGAATTCTTTGAAACACTGCTAAAAATGTTAAAATTCTAAAAATACCACACTTCTAAAAGTTTCAAAAATATCGTAAAATTATTTTTTTCTCCAAAAATACATACAAAATAAATTTTAAGAGTTTAAAATTTAAAATTTTGGGTTTAAATTTACTAAATAGAGTTTAGAGTTTAGTCTTGAAGGGGGTAATGTTTGGTTTTGAGAGCTTACATTTGAAGTTTTAAAAATATTCAAATTTGTAGTATTTTTGGAACAAAAAGAATTTTGTGGTATTTTGGAAAAGTTATAGTATTTTGAAACAAATTAAAAGTGTGTGATTTTTGTGGAACACACTTACTTTTTGTGGTGTTTTTGAGAATTTTTTTAATATTATTACATAAATTGGTCGCACCTGGATTCATATATAACAATATCTTTTGAATTTGTACTATGTAAAAGTTTTAATATCCTATAAAACGAAATAAAGTGGCACACAAAAGTTAATATTAAATTTTTTTCTGAAAGTTATAGAAAATATTGAAATTTTTTTCACATTCGTATATATCAAAATCCAAATTTAAATTCTAAAGTAGGGTCGTTTATTATTAAGTTAAAAGACAAAAGAATGTTTATCTGCTATCGAACTCAAATTTGAGTATAAATCAGAGGTATTAGAGATCCTAAAGAAAATAAAAATATGAAATTTATAGGTTTTCTTAATTTACAAATTTTCAAATATAATATGGAGTGAAAAAATATAAACAACTTGCATTTTTAAAGAACGTATAATACTATTCTTAAAAGTAACAATAACATATGTAATGCGATGGTCAATAAAGTAAGTTGAGTTTTAGCAACTCTTATTTCACTTCCTTGACAAAGAGCTATTTAATTTGGTATATGGAATAATCTTGGAAAATTCGGTTAATTAGTAAAAATTATATGGACGACCAAAGGTTGATTTGTACGTAAATGTGGAATACAAACAAGATAAATTTATCAAATAAATGCATAAAAAAATATATCCATTTGCAAAAACTATCTAAAGAGTTGTCCTATATTAAAGCGAAACATCCGAGATCGTGTCTTATGTTTGGTTATAACAAACATTAATTGTCATATTATAAGTTGTCGTTACATAACGAATTCATAAATTAATTTTTATTATACTATAGTAACTTTTAGCCGATAGATAGTTATATAATACTATATTTTTGGTCGTGGAAATAGTTATATAAGTTTTAACAACAAGTAAATGTTTAAAATTTTACAAGAGTTTCAAATGTGTAGACGCGTAAACTCAAAATATTACTATCAAAGGAACATCATCATCTATACTAACTCCTTTGGCCTCACAAATATAATATTTTGCTATTTTCACACATACTAACAAATATATATTGTAGATTTTCCTCAGCAAATTCTGATAAAACAAGTTGAATTTGCTATTAATAATTCCAAAACAAAATAGGTTATATAATGAAATATGAAAATCTGAAATGATACTTAATTTGCAATATAAAAATATGTTTTTAATGAATTCAAACCAAATATTAATTTAAATATTTTTTGGATGAAAAATTATATCGAAAAATAGTTGTTTGTCGAAAACGATATTAAAGGGCTGACGATTTTTCCCCTTGCTTTATAGCAACCCAAAGTATTTCATCATAAACTTGTTGCGCCTTGGATGTACACCTAAACTAATCAATTGTTAATTTATACGCACGAGCTTCTAAAAATTATTCTTAATTTCCCATATGCGATTAATCCAACTAATCACAATCAACACAATTAATTGTAACTACAACATATGATTGTAGAAATGAAATAAAACAACTACTTCTAATTGTTTCACCATCTAAATCAACTTAATGTTAATCTCATATGAGGTATTAAGCCGGATTTTTTGGAAATTTGTATATATAAATCAACAATTAGTTAGTTTATAGAGTACATGCAAGAAGAAATATTGTAGGTTGCTATAATTTAGGGAGTAAAATATCGTCAACTCTTTATTAAATGAAACTGAAGTGATTTCAAGTCCAATTCAAAAACTATTAGAATGTTTTGAAGAAAAGAATATACATGTTTTTCTTATTTTTGTTATTAATTTGTTCATATCTGCCTTCAAAATCCATTTTGATTCCATCCTTCGATTTCATTTTAAGTAATAGAAAAACGGTGAATTTTCAAAAATACCACCGAAAATTATTTTTATTCTAAAAATACCACACATTCCCAAAACTTCCAAAAATATCACAAAAATGTTTTTGTTCAAAAATACCACAAAATTTGAAATAACTTTAAAATTTCAAATTTAAATCCGAAAACTCCAAAACCAAACCCTACCCTTTCAAACCTAAACCCTAAACTCTATTTAGTGAACCCAAACCCAAAACTTTTAATTCTAAACCCTTAAAATTTACTTTTTTATGTTTGTGGTATTTTGAAACATTTAAGAGTGTGTGGTATTTTTGAAACTTATGGGAATATGTGGTAGTTTTAGAATTTAAACTTCTTTTGATGGTATTTAAAAGAATTCCTCGTAGAAAAATTATTTTTTTTCTTCTATATATTCACACTAGTATTCCTTTTATAGCCTATCTCCACATGGGTGATGGATTTGGCATTATTGTCCCAACCCATGAAGCATTAACCCAAACCATTATAAACTTAGATCGGCCAGGCCCAGTTATGAAGGAAGCCTAACAAGTCCAAGGGTAAACTCAGTCTACCTTTAAGGTCGGTGCTGATAGATTTCGACCTGACAAAAAACAGTATAAATTGAAGACCACCTCGAAAGAAAAGAAAGAAAAGAGAATTTTACGTTCATATTTTTGACCTAAATTCATAAACTTTGTTAGATATTGAGTTAACTCGTTTTAGCATATGAAAAGATCAAAATAGACCGATTCAGAATTCAAATTTCATATATATACAAATTATGTATTTGTTATACAAATGGCCGAAATTTTGGTCTAATAACCAAACAACAACAATAACACAATTACTTAATTACTTGATCTTTGGTAGAAAAACACCAAATTAGTTATTTGTGAACTCTTGTAAATTTTAACTCTGATACATAAACAAATATTGTAAAATAAAATATAACTTATTTGACTTAAATGTGATCTTACTGCAACATCCACTACTTCAAAGATAAAATTCAGGATCACCAACTTTTCCCTAGATTCATCAGTTTCCACAAAAGAAATACATACATAATTTTATTCGATTTATCATTCATAAGTTTTTTTTATAAACTTTGGAAGTTCCGAGCCTTTGATATATAATCTCCTTGATATATAATCTCCTCCGATGCTCAGAACCAGCCGTTGATAATACTTATTTAAGGTGTAAATCACTCCTTCTAAAGAATTTGAACTAGTGACCATAAACACTCCAAAAAGTGCCTCAACCACTAGAAAAAATCACTTAGTTATTTTTCATCATTCACATATAAATATTTTGCATACATAGACATTATATAAATATATGCATGTTGTATTTATGTCTGGCTCCGTGTCTGCCACAGGTAAAACATTGATTTAGTTACAAAATTGATCACTAGATGCATACAATGACAAGAGGTTTTTATCATATATAAAGTACTTATTTCTACATCACAACATTATTTTGTATTTTTCCAGTTTCGTAATGCTAAAATCTTATAATAGCCTTAGTAGGTTGATACATAATCAGGACCCTTCAGATCATCAAGAGAGTCTTATCCTGGTCAAAGTTCTAGCTTGAGTTAGAACTTGCTGAAGTCAAGCCAAAGCCTCTCTTTCAGTAAGTGGGTCTTATAAGACAATGGCAATGTATACGATGCATTCATTGTATGATACTATGATGTCTTCTTGTGTGACAGAAGAAATATAGAAACACAACACACAAAGTGTTTTTTACTTGTTATCACTTCTCAATTAAATATACATAAAGTTTAGTAGTCAAATAATAAATGACATACTATTGGGAGATCGTAGAGATCGACCCAATCAGAACCTGAAGATTCCAGAATATCAATAAAATCACGAAGATATCATAATATCTTAGATTAGGAAATTTACCATTATCTCTAATAGATTGTTTAGATTTAAAACTATCATAATTATAAAATTAGATTTATTTATTCATCTATATATACTATTGCATATTGTATTTTATTTCTTATGAGAGTCTATTAATAATTCTTCCTATATTTATCACATACCAAAATTTTACATGGAAAAAAGATTGCACAATAATATACCTACTATTACATTCTATATACTACGAAATACGTTACTAATCCGCGCTATGTATGGGATAAATAAAATAACAGTTTTGAGTTTGGAAGTTACTAATAATTTACTAAAACATATGAATTGGTTTAAACTAGTTTGATTTGATTTAATTTTTGTAAATTAAGCTTGGATTGGTATGGTTTCGTATGGCAAGGTCAAACAAATTGTCCTTTCTATTTTATTTCTTATAAGACAATTTATTTGACCTTGCCATGCCAAACCATACCAATCAAATAAATTGTCTTTCACTGAACATAGTGATACAAAAGATCAATATTGTCACTATTATACTGGTATAGTCGCTCTGTTCCATAATATAAGATGTTTTCGTATTTCTATGCAGATTTTAAAATTATTAAATAGTCCACATCCAATAATAAAATATCTGCTTTTTATTATTGATCAAATGTTTTTAATGTATAATATATAACATATTTTAAATGAAAAAACAGAATTTTTTAATATGCGCTCTTTTAACCAAAAAAACTTATATTATGGAACATAGGATTATAAAAAATAAAATTACTTTTGCATAGAAAGTTAAAAAATATCAACAAAAACAAATTTCAGATTTTATTTTTTGAAACATTAATTAATAATAAAACATAGGGGTGTTCAATGTGGATATCGGTTCGGTTTCGGTTCGGTTTTTCGGTTTTTCGGTGTTTGAAAAATAGCTACCATATTTAAACCATATCTATTTCGGTTCGGTTCGGTTTGGA
>OVBE01009257.1:0-16239 GCA_900406425.1 Iberis pinnata | reverse complement strand
CTTTGAACCTCACCCACATGTCTCCACTCACCACTCTTCACCACCACCACTCAAAATTGAGCCATGTTTTTATAATAAGGGAGTACCCCTTATTCTTTCTCTTCATAAATTAAAAACTTTCGAAACTTTCTTACCTTCTTGTCTAAACATCGTTTTCTCTAAGGCATTTTCACTAGAAGCATTTGCTCTTCCAAGGACTTTCAACAAGACTCTAAGTACTTTCAAAAATTGGTTTCATCTCTTACCTTTTTCGGTTTTCATCTCTACCATTTCTTATCGGTTTTAACGTTTATTTTTACAAGGATCGATTCTTTTAGTTCTTTCATCAAAGAAAATGTTTCTTGAAAAATTGGTCTTAACACTTGAAAATCATTTAGGGTTTGTTGATAAGGTAGAGATTGAAACATGAATTGAACTTAGTATTAGCTTAAGCAACTTACATGCCCAATGCATTTTTCGTGAATGAACACTTGATGCTTGCTGAATTCTTTTGTCATTTGGAAAGTTACTCACATACCTTCATTTGTATGTTATCCCTTTCATGATTAAAGATGTCTCAACCATCGCGAGAAAAAATACTAAGAAGGCTTCGCAGAGAGCGAGCATCCTCTAGAGCTAGAGAGGAAGACCCTGAGATTTCTCCAGAGTTATCTCCAAATGTCCCAATACTCTCAAGAAGGCAGCTTCGTGGGTATGAGATTGCTGAAAGATTGCAACAAACAAGAGATGAAATAGAGATTCAGGAGAAACATGCTCTTCTTGTTGCATACATGGAACAAGAAAGAGAAAGAGCGGAGTGCGCAAACTCTCAAAGACGCTCAGATATAAGGAGGGGGAAGCAGGTTGCAATGGAAGAAGAGAATAGCAGCGAAGATCCTACTTATGGACAGGGTGAAGAGATGAGTATTGAACTTCGGGATTATTACGCTCAGTTCATGAGCCCGGTGGTACATGAGGGAACCTCCCAAATGGAGGTTGAAAAGAGTTCTGATCCACTCAACCTCGAAGCACTTCTTTCACGAAGCTTCAAGGGAACTCGATTCCCTCATAAGCCAACAATGGGAGCCTTCGGAATAGCGAAAGATGTATCCCACCTCTTCAAGGCTACAAATCTTGAGGAGCTTATGACAAGTTACTGCGACAGGTACTTGGAAGAAACTTGCCACTTCCTTGCCACTGTCCAGCTATATTGCGATGATGACGAGATGCATGGATACATCACGTTCTTGGTGCGAGGCCAGAACTATGAGCTTTTCGTGGTGGAGTTGAATTGCCTATATGGGTTCCCGTCTGAGGGGAACATTGATGAGCTCCCAGAGTTTGTCAAAGAAGAGTTTTATGCGTTATGGGGAACGATAGGAGTTGGCACTTATAACCTAGGGAAGTCGAAAAGTACAGGAATAAGGAGCCCGGTCTTGCGTTACTTCCATTAGGCAATTGCAAATACCATATTTTCAAGGGAAATAACAGGGCATGTTACTGACGGGTAAATGGGGTCGATGGATTTGGCCTCGAAGCCCATGCTACAATATACATCTGATGGTCGTCCGATGGAAGGAGATAGAGCTAACTCTATCCTATCTTGGGTTTTAATAAACCAACTGATGTGGTATAAAGAGTGGGCTAAGGCAGCCTATGAGAAGGGAAGCCGTGGAACTTTGACGATTGGGGGGATTGTGACACCAATCCTGAGGGCCTGC
This sequence comes from Iberis pinnata, assembly GCA_900406425.1. NCBI lineage: Eukaryota > Viridiplantae > Streptophyta > Magnoliopsida > Brassicales > Brassicaceae > Iberis > Iberis pinnata. The sequence goes on along the minus strand of OVBE01009257.1, from coordinate 14,539 downwards.
AACGTTCCTCTGGAAGGTAAAGGTCACCCAGCAAGGTGGATTGATCTATCTTATTTGAGGAGCTCTCACTTTTTTGAGGGACCAACAAATTAGCAGAAGTATAAGTTCATCCATCCACGATTGGGAGAGGCACTCTTATCACTCCCGAATGAAAAAGTCACCACAATCAGAAGAGGGGAAAATATTGACTTCCAACCAAGTGTTGAAGTTCTGGTATCCTTCAAGAATAGGGAGGAAGAGGAAGTATTTGAAGAAGCAAATGATGAAATGATGGAAGCTCCAATTGATCAGGAGCTGAATGAGCCTGAATGCTATCACTTTAAAGAAGCCCCAACTACCAAGAAGGGGAAGAGCTTAGCAACAGATCACAAAAACATTGGCAAGCTTCAGAAGTGGAACAAGTTCCAAGATAGTTATTTCAGTAAGAAGTTCGAAGAGATGACCTCTCATATAAAGAAGGTTACTCTTAAGCTAAACAAGGTTACCTCCTCAAAGAAGCAAACGTCCCCTGAACCCTTACAGAGAAGCAGATCCATCACCCATAATCCAAGGCAACCACGAGTTGAGCAACCTCACTGTCACTCCTCTGTAGATCCTGAAACAATGCAGAGGAGGAAGAGACATCACTCTAAAACAGACAACTGTGGATCCGCCAGCTAGTACACCATTCAACAACCACAATTACCTCAACAACCTCAAGAAATTCAACAACATCAGGAAGTTCAGCAATAACAAGAACTTCAACAGCAACAACTGCAACAGCAAGAAGCATCGGGTGCTCAACAGGGATACAACGCAGAAACAATGAAAGAATACCTCTCCTCTGAATTCTTCATACCTTTTTGAGGTCCATCCCCATCCCAACCTTCATTGTATAATCCTCCTAATGTGCTTTGATTTCTGTTTGTCGATTCTGTTTGCCGATGTTTGTTGTTTGTGCTTCAAATGTGTTTATGCTTTTTCACTATCTATCCAACCCCTGAGTCCATTTCTGAATTTGGTTTACATAGAGACTGTGTAATTCAGGTTTGGGGGAGGATTCAAGGGATTATCTAATGAAGTTTCCATGTTTGTTCCTTTGTCTCCAACTTTTGCATAGAATACATAGCATCAATTAGCATATAAAAACCATAAAAATTTGAAACTTTTTCGAAAATTATCCTTCAAAAACAGAGTGTCATTGTAGTTGCATTTCATGTAGTTGTATATAGGATGTTGAAATTTCATGTAGTTTCATATGCATAGGGAACTAGGAAGATGATAACCTTGTAAGTATGTTGTTTTCTCAGAAAATGTTAGTGCCCTGGTTATGAGTTGTCTAATGCATCCTGAAATTGTTGAAGTAAAACTGCACCCTGCTTGGAATGTGAACTTGCATGAACTCAAGGATAGTATATACATATTTGGGTTATCTTCTACCTTTTACCACTGTTGTTAACCCAAGTAGAATCCCCACCCTTGAACCTTGCCTTCTTTCAAACCCTGAATTTACTACTGAGTGGCAGGTATTTTTATGGAATGAGCTTGGTAGAACGTGTTGGGTTCGAATTGACTGAAATAGGGTCTCATGTAGTACTAGTCCATGCTTTTTGGACTAGATAGGACTAGGTGGGATTCTATTTTGGATGTTGGTTTGGGTGGAAATGAATGAAAGGGTATTGGTAGTCGGTAAAAAGGAAATGTTAAGTACGAACCTTAGGAGGGGAATGAAAAAGAATCAGAATATGCTAGTAGAAAGCTTGGGGAACAATGGTATGAAAAAAAGTATGGCTAGTGCAGATTAAGAAAAGTATATGACAATGAATTCAAAAGGTTAAAACCCAAAAGATAGTATAAATGAAAAGGTCGAAAGCCATAAGTGTTTAATTAAGTAAGTTCCTGAAACAGCTAGTAGTGGTTTGAGAAAGAAGCTTCTCCTAAGTGTAACCAAAGGGAAGATGAAAAAGGGAAAATTTGAATAAGTTGGATCACTTCAAGTGTCAAAGGGTAGATTTAGGACCTCTTACTGGGTAGAATTTGGAAAATTAGGTTTCATTAGCATTGTGTAGATGAGTTCTATTTTTTGTATGCATCTAAGTGTTCCTACCTTTAGCCTTCTACTAAAGCTGATTCCCTTTCGAGAGAACCATTATTCCGAATCATTAACCATTGCATAAAGGGGTCATCTTTACTCCTTAACTTGTCCTTGACCAAATGAGTTCATTGAACGCACATGACTTGATCCATTGTTCCTGATTAATGAATGTTAAAAGAGCAAATGAATTTGAATGCATTGTGGGAGTTGGAATTGGTCTGTGATGAACTGTGATGAGTATGGCTAAGGTTATTAAGTAGGATGAGCTTAGGATTGCATTCTACAACTAGTAACCAGGACATTTATATTACATGTTTTAGAAGCATGTTTTGGTTCTAAGTTCCCACTTTCAAACCTCTCACCTAGACTTCTGAATTATTTGCTTGAGGGCAAGCAATGATTTAGTTTGGGGGAATTGATGTCTCTGTATTTTTATAGTTTTTATAAGACATTTAGCATCAATTTTTAGGTTTTTAGGTGTTCACATATCACATTTATAGTTGTTATTAGCAAGTTTGTAATTTTTAGGGATTTTTGCATTGGCATTTGCATATATGCATGTATTTTGGAGATTTTTCAGGATTTTCATGAGTTTTTAGGAAGATTTGTGAGAATACAGAAGAGGGGCGGAAAAAGGTGGAATGAAACCAGTACAAGGCCCATATCGATATCCCCATCGAGCCAAATCCAAGTCTGTATCGATCCACAACAACATTCTGGATCGGTCCACCTTGGCCAACTCTCCAAGCCTGGATCAATCCACGTAACCATTTGGCTTAACCTCAACCTCTTCACGGCTCGATCACAGATCGAGCCACAAAAAGGACCGGCTCAATCTCCTCAATCTCTCAGCTCGACCTCCGCATCGGTCCACCTTAACCCTTTGGCTCGATCACGGATCGAGCCCACCTAAGCCGCCTTGATCTTTGGCTCGATTAGGCGATCGATCCATCTCGGCCACCACTTAAGCCGCCTCGACCACACTAACACCTCTTGGCTCGATCCAGCGATCGAGCCAACCTTCATCTCGGCATAATGTTTACACGGCTCGATCTCATGCACTTCTCAGCTTGAGCCAAATATGCTCCGACCCGGCCAACTTGAATCAAGAATGGACCTGACCCAAGACCCAATCCAATTATTTTATTTTGTCTTTTATGCGTTTTAGGGCTTTTCCTAAACACTATATAAGCCCTAAAACGCCTCCTTTTTAGAGAGTTCGGTTTTTGTTACCATTTTTAGGTTTTTTTGTTTCTTTTCTCTCTATTTTTCCTTTGTTGTTCTTAGTGTTCTTTATGCAAAACCTAGAATCCTTTTGAGTTTTTATGCTAATCTTCTGTTTTCTTTTACTTTCATGCATAGTTTAGGGTTGTGTTCTATCTGGTGCATGTTGATCTTCTATTTTTCCATCTTAATCTAATTTTATCTTTGATCATTATTTATGGATTTGTTACTGTTTCATTGTTGTTCTTATTTTCTGGGTTAGTGTTCTTGTTGTTCTTCACAGTTTGACTTTTGATCATGATGTTTGGCTTTGAAGTTATGATTTCTGTTTTTCTTACTTTCATACCCATGAGTAGTGAGTAGTTTTCTTAAGTTCCTGAAGATGGGGTAGACTAGTGTTGATGTTTTGATCTTACCTAAGTACCTAAGCTTGTTTGCATATAAATCTCTTCTATTTTATTGCTCGTAATGCTGATTTCTTTGACACTAATTGAAATATGATTTTAGGCATTCCAGCACCCGAAAAGTGTTCAATGGAATGCTTGATCATGGTGATTTAAGAGATTTGCACATCCTAGCCTAAGGGATTAGATGTTTAGGGTGCTTATTGGCTTTAGTAGATTGGTTCTTCATGCCTACTAGGTAGTGTACCGTTAACGGGAGTTAGGTATGGTGATTGCTTAGGATGATTCCACTTATCAAGGGATTGGACCTGGTTGCATATGAATCTATTGTCTAGGGATAGCTCATTGTTTGAGGTATGTTAGATCGGGATGGATCTCCAGTCGATTACCCTTGTCCTCAGGAGTTGCTTTACACTTGATTGCATCTTTACCCCTTTTTGCTTTTTCTCTGTTTTTACCTTTTATCCTTTTTAGTTTCGTATGCATGTTTGTTTCAGTTTCTTCTCTTTATTTCTATGCATTCTCTTTTCACCTAGGATCTATTAGAAACACTCTTTTTCATATTTTCTTGAATTAGAAGCATCCATTGCATCTAATCTGCTAGTATCACACCCATTTGGATTGACAACCTTACATATTACAATGACTATGATAGTGTTGTAAGGGATTGATACATACAAAAATCTACTATCAATATATTATTAAATGATTCTCATGTTTTTCTTAATTGGAAAACCCTAAATTAAATATTAGTTGTCTCTTTTCTTCAAAGTCATTATTGTTTACGGTTTGCACATCATCAAAGTAAAACTTTTTTCTTAATTTTATATATTAGAGTTTTTATTTGTTATCTTGTATGATATAAATATATTTTATTCCAATATGATTTTGATTTTGAAAGTTTTAATTCAAATAAAATTTGCAGCAAACTATTTGAAATTAACCATTAAAATAATTTAGTACATTATGTATAATCATGGTGACGGTGAAGTCAAAAGTATTCAATTTTTGTTTCGATTACTTAGTTAACCCTTACAAATTTTTTGATTTGTCACAAATCTATGAAAAAACTTTCTTTTTCAAAAAATCTATTCAACGAGTCTTTTATTTGTTAGAGAAATTAAAAACGTTTCAATTTTAGTTATATGAATTTTAATGCAGAAGTGAAAGTATGATTAATTGTTACATATGTGAATGTGCTTTTTTGTTGTAAAATACCTTTATCGATGAGTATATGTATGGATGGTTATTCATATTTCATAGTATTAGTTTCAATTAACTGAATATATTATTATTTTGCAGAGTAATTCGATGGAAAAATATTATAAAAACAAATATTTAATCATATGATGATAATATAGATGATTTGCCATCAGATCCAGCCAAAAGGAAAAAATATTGGAATATTATCCAAATCAAAGAGATGAAGTAAGGCGCAAATACTTGCTTGAAGGACCATGTCAACCATCTGCTCATAACTTTAAAAGAAGTTGATATGACAAAAAGATGAGACGATAATCCAGCATGGTTTAAGGACTATGTTAATTGGTAAGAGTATAGTGTATCAGAGGGAAAAGTCTATTGTTTGTGCTACTATTTTTTTAGAGATGATTGACATGTTGCAATTGTGAGAAAAGGATTTTCGTGTTGGCATAAGCCTGAAAGGCTATCTTTTCATGTCGATGAACTTAATAGTTCTTACAATATTTCAGTAAAGAAGTGTGAGGATTTTATGAATCAAGGTCGTCTATCAAAAATGCTTTTTATAAGAAAGATGATGCAGAGAAAAATGCATATCTTATTCGGTTAAATTCTTCGAATGGTGTAGCAAGATACTTATTGCAACAAAGATTATCTTCTCGTGGACATAATGAAAAAGAAGAGTCATATAATAGAGGAAATTTTTTGGAGCTCCTTAAATACACAGCTGATCAAAATGACGTTATAAGCAAAGTTGTTTTAAAGAATGCTCCAGGAAATAACGAGATGGTTTTCTTCGGTGATTCAAAATGATATTTTACACTCCTTGCAGAGGAAGTACTTAAATCTATCATTAAAGAAATTGATCATGGTGTTTTTGGTCTATTGGTTGATGAGTCTGCTGATATTTCTGGCAGGGAACAAATAGTTGCTCTTTTTTCGGTTTGTTGATAAATGTGGAGCAGGCAAGGAAATATTTATATGTCTTGTCCATGTCATAAAAATATCTTCTTTATCTTTGAAGAATGCTATTGATGAATTATTTGCAAGATACAGGTTGAATTTCAAGCAAGTGAAAGACAAGGCTATGATGGAGCTAGTAATATGAAAGGTGAGTTTAATGGATTGCAATCATTGATCTCCAGGGAAAACAACTCAGCATACTATCTTCATTGTTTTGCTCATCAACTTCCATTGGTTGTTATAGCGATCGAATAAAATCATTTTGAAATTGGTGGATTCTTTGATATGATTTCTACATTGCTTAATGTTGTTGTAGCTTCTTGCAAAAGAAAAGATATGTTTTGCGAAAGTTATTTGAAAGAAGTAGAGAAAGGAATTAGCATTGGTGAAATTAGCACCAGAACTGGATTGAATCAAGAAATTTCTTTTCAAAGACCTTGAAACACTCAGTGCAGTACTCATTATAAAACATTGATTAGTTGAGATGTTTTCTTCTATTATGGAACTTCTTGAACATGTCCAAAATGAAGGTGTTGAGGATTCAAATAGATGTCAAGCATATAGTCTTCTCAAGTACTTTCAGACATTTAATTGTGTATTCTATATGCAATTAATGGTATTTATTTTGGGATTAATTGAGAATTTGTGGAAGGCTTTGCAAAAAAAGGACCAAAACATCTTGAATGTTATGTCATTAGTTGAATCTACCAAACGGGAATTGCAGAGACTTAGAGATGATGGGTGGGACTCACTTATGACAAAGTTTCTTCTTTTTGTAAGAAATATGATGTTGAGATCCTAGTAATGGAAGATGAATTTATCGACTCAAGAAGGCCTCGGAGAAAAACCAACATGATAGATATGCATTACTGTAAGGTCAACTGCTTTAATACATTTTTCGATTTGCAACTTCAAGAATTTAACGATCATTTTACTGAGGTAAACACTGAATTGCTTATGTGCATGGCTTCTTTAGTCATATTGATGCTTTTTTGTGGATTTGACAAGGGGAAGCTGGTTAAATTGGCTAACTTTTATCCATATGACTTTAGTTTTGTGAAGTGTTTATCTCTTGAACACCAACTTCGAATTTATATTGATAATGTTAAACAATATTAGAGGTTTAATTCTTTGGATAGTCTTGGAGATCTTGCTCATATGATGGTAGAAACAGAAAAGCACATTTCACATCCTTTGGAATACAAGCTCCTGAAGTTACTTCTAACTTTACCGGTCGCCATTGCAACTGTTAAAAGATGTTTTTCTGCGATGAAGCTAGTGAAAATAGCAATACGAAGCCGAATTGGAGATCGATTTTTAAGTGATTATTTAGTTTGTTATATTGAGAAAGAACTGTTTAAAAATGTTACAAATGATGTTGTGATAAATACATTTCAAGCTTTGAGTGGACCTATAGTGCATTTGTAAGAAATTAATTTATTTCTAATAAGATATTATTTTAATTTTTATTTAATATTGGTGCCCCCCCCCATTAAAAAAAATGTTATGGATTCGCCCCTGCTCTCAAGTACTTCTTGTGACTAGAAGTGGACCGAAATGCTTATGGAATTTATGTCTCTCATAAGAAACATGTGACAGACATCTTACAAGAGTCGTGACTCTTGGGCTGTAAACCAGCCGGATCGCCTATTAACCAAAATCATAAACTCGCCACTTCCTCATCGCCAACACTCGATGATCCTCTGCCCAATCTCCGACTAGTTGAGTGTGTGATATATCTCCTTACGACACGAACTAATCTCACGTATGCGATCCAAATTCTTAGCCAATTTATGCAAGTCCCAACCAAATCCCATTGGCAAGCAGCACTGAAAGTTGTCTGCTACCTTAAAGGCACTCTTGGTCAAGGTCTTTTATTCCGCTCAAACTCTAACCTCCATCTCATTAGATGGTGTGATTTTTCCTGGGCAGCCTATCCATTGGATCTAAAGTCCCTCACCAGTTGGTTTGTTCAACTTGGATCCTCGCCGATTTCTTGGAAAACGAAAAAGTAGAATACATTCTCTTGTTCATCCGCAGAAGCAGAGTATCGAGCCATGAATGTTGTAACTAAGGAATTAATTTGGCTCAAAAAAATTCTACTTGATCTCGGCTACCGTCACACCGAAACCATGTCTATCAAGTGTGATAGCAAATCTGCAACTCATATAAGTGAGAATCATGTGTTTCATTAAAGGACAAAGTATCTATAGGTTTATTGTCACTTTGTACGCGATGAGATACTTAAGAAGGTTTTCAAACCCGAATATGTCTCCACGAAAGATCAACTCACCGATATACTCACCAAGTCTTTGGGAAAATCAGAATTCAAACACTTTCTTTTCAATCTGGACATTAGAAATCTATATGCTCCACCTTTAGGGGGGTATTGGGAGTAAATCTAAATACTTTCCTAATTGAGTGTATTGTATTTTGATTGACTTATAACTTAAGACTACATTGTGAAGAATTGATATGAATCACTCATTTCACCCGCATTTTCCACATGCTGTCTCCAAAATTTTCATAATCAGTCTATGGGAGTATAAATTCTCTCGGGTCGGGTTTCCGAAACTTATACCCGGCCCACCTTGTTATTAAGTTTATCTGGCCTATTACTCTATTAGGAAAGCTAAGCCCACCAAGAGAGCTGAGCTCCCCAGGAGAGGTGAGCCCATGAGAAGAGCTGAGCTCGCTAGGAGAGGTGAGCTTGTGAGGAGAGCAGAGCTCGCCAGGAGAGGTGAGCCCATGAGGAGAGCTTAGCTTGCTAGGAGAGGTGAGCTCGTGAGGAGAGCTAAGCTCGCTCGGAGATGTGAGCTCGTGAGGAGAGTTGAGAAGAGAGTCAATGGTCTTCGGGTTGATCGCTGAGAATCGCGCCTCATTGATGGCAAAATCGACAGTCACAAAGGAATATTCAAAGGGAGAATCTCCGCAATAAATGTCATTAAAGAGAGCTCATAAAGAGAGTTGGTGCTATAAATAAGAGGGGAGGAGATCAAGTTTAGTGGTTCCATAAAATTCATTTGTAAATTTGATAGAAGTATTAAGCACATATATTGTTTGAAGATCTATACTAATCAACTCCTAAACATTATCGTCAATCATCTAATTACCCTAATCTACCTAACTCATTCACTTAGAGATAAACTACTCACTAATTATGGATAAAACACAAGTTTCAAAGATGAAAATGTGTAGAATCATGATTAGAAACAGAAAATAAAAAGAAAAAGATGAACAAAGCAAATCAAACACTAAAATAAACCAAGATTCAAATGTTTACAAAATTGTTATTAAAGAGGAAACGAGATTAAAGCATCAGAGAAGTTCTTCTAAAAATTAGGTCTAAAAACCTTATAAAGTGTTCCAAAAGAGGCAATGGGTTAACCCAATTGAAAGTTAGTTTAAACCATAAAAAGAAGTAAAACGTTGACTTTTCTGGGTCTGAAATCGGTTTGGTTGACAATCCACCAAACCGATCCAGTCCTCTAATCTGCGAGAATTAGCTTAGATCAGTTAGGGCAACCAATCCTCCCAACCGATCCAAGCTTATGTTTTCTTCAATCTTCATATTGATTTAAGCAAACCGATCCATCTCTGTTTTCATCCTTGTCTTGAATCTTTTAAGCTCTTTTGTCCATGCTTTTGTTTCCTCCACATCAATCACCTAAAAACATGAAATGATATGTAAATTCAACCTATACATGCCTAAATGCAAGTAATTTACCTAAAACGAGTGCTAAACAAAAGGTAAACTGCACTATAATCATAACACATCACTGCTGCATGACCTCCTTGGTCATATAGTGGTTTTTAAGAGTGAGGATTTCTTGGTAGTGGTGGTGGTTCGTTGACTTGTCTAATAAGAACTTTGGCGATTGGATCATCTCTATGTAAATCCATGATTTGATCCAAGTTCATGCCATATATGTAACTTTCATCCCCTCTTATGTTAACACATTTGGCAAACATATTTTTAGCAGCATTGAAAATGTCAACATCTAGAATCTAAGCACTCTCAATCACCAACTATGATCATTACAATTTCATCTATTACATATAATCTACGCAAATAATAGTCCACACGACATCAACATTTTGTCTAGGGATGTTACACCCTCTAATAAATGAACTCGAAGACAAGCATTGAATAGATATTAAGAAACTGAAAAATATAAAACGAGAACAAACAAAATTTAAGAATCTTACCTGCCAAATTCTCCACCTATCCTTAATTACAAAGAAGAAGTTTACATACCATATTAATTACAAAAAAATTGCTAAATTTAATTACCTATAATGTAAAAAATATTTTGCTTATAATTAAATGATATTGATTACCATTAATAGCACCATAGTACCCGCCTCTAACCTTGTGTGAGAATAGTTTCATTTTTTGACATATACCACACTACCATCTAGATGAGATAGGTTTTAGTTTTACAAATAGCATACATTATAGTATGTTCCATAAAATCCATAGCAAATCCAACCAAGAAAAAAAAAATCATAGCAAATATGAGATTTTCAAAAAACTTCCTTTATTAAATGCGCTAATATGTATTTACCTATGCTTTCAAATAATAAAAAAATGAAAAAGATGTTGAATGGGTATTTTCTTCAACCTCGAGGTTAATCTAGCGTTTGATCTGTAGGACCGTGTAAAACCGGATTAAGAAAACGATTGAAGTACTTTTTCAAGAATGATTTAAAACCGAAAGAAAACGAGATGCGGAGTCGAGAATGATATCTCTTTCCTTAATTCTTTAAATCGCCCGTAGTGTGGCGATTATATACGATTTTAGAATCCCAGGATACAACCGCAAGGAGACCGGTTCGCGACACTCGAACGCGGAATCTACGAACTTAGATTGAACGATGTAATCTCGAAATATACTTACTGTTTGAGAGAGAAGAAGAAAATCGTGTGAGAGATTGAAGGATTTTTTCTGAGTGAAGAAAGTTGCGAAATGAACGAGATAGGTCGAGATTTTAAAAGCGAGCGGAGCGTAACCGATACTGTTAAGATCGCGCGAGATTTGGAGCGAATCGATCCGAAAAATCAGACTTGTTACGACTCGATCACACGCAAGAGTTGGAGAGAGAACCGAAATCAATTCGGGTATGGTTTTGGTCCGGTTTGGTTTCATTAATTTGAACCGAAATAAATTTAATTTTTAGACCAAAAAATTCCATTGAAAATTTCTCCAAAAATAATACTCCATCTGTTTCATATTAGTAATTGTTTTGCTTAAAAGCGCGCATATTAAGACAATTTTTTGTTTTTCTACATTCTTTTTACTCTTTCACTTTTTTGTCTTTACATTTACTTAAAACAATGATTATTATGAATTAAAAAAATGAAAAAGATAAGACAATGATTTTAAAAAATAAAAAACATAACTTTTTAAGTAAAAGTTTTTACTTTTTGCCTTGGTTTTTGAAAACAACTTATATTGTGAAACAAAATAAATCTTTCAAAACAACTAATAATATGAAACGGAGGGAGTATTTTTTAATGGGCTTGGGCTTGTAATTATACTGGGACATTCCCAATGACCCGCGACCGCATTGCGTTGGGCGGTCGGCGGCGGCACGCGCGTGTGGATGATCCATCTCTCTCCAATACACCATAGTGTACCCAGCTCAATTGAACTTAAGTATGCCTTGTGCACTATATATACTAGTGAAAAATTTTCTCCACAAGCAATGTGGGATATTTTACACTAGCAACACTTAGTCAACTTAATTCAACATTTTGCATGGTTGAGATGCTCTCTTTACACCTTAACTCATTCAATTTACACTCAATTTTGACAAATGAATATTTCATATTATAGTGCTCGTTACAAGGATTCTTATGCATTCATAATCCAGTCATTCCGGTGAACGTCTTCATCGGAAAACTCGCCGGAACATTGGAAAAAATCACTATCAAATTTTAAAGTTCCAAAAATCCCCCACACGAATAGAAATTACTCTAAAATATATGACGAATAAACTACACTCGACAAACTTTTTCTAACTAGATACACTTAAAACTAGACAAAAGGACTTTTCGAGATTACATGCGAAAATTCGCTGGGTTTGAGTAGGTAGCGTTTTTCAGCATTGAACCGCTCATTGTTAATATATGTCGGGTTTACTCGACCAGGAGGTGAACATGATGTCTTGAACCACCTGAGCTTTGATGTAAACCGAGACAACAGTTATAACCCATCTTCATTTCTCGTAGAACTAAGTTCTCTATTGTGTTCATTTTGGCCTTGAACATGCCTGCTTTTTCATGAGTGAACTTGGAGAATATAGTCTGACCTTCATTCTCCTAGAAACGGTCCCATTTCACACTCATAAGGTGATTTGCCATTAGCTTTTTTCATAAGTATCATGTTGTACTCCACTATTACGAGCTATGGAATCATTAAAAGCTTAATGCTTATCCTTATCACATACAGGTTTGCACTGTTTATCATCTTAGGATATGGGTAGACACAAGTTTCACAGTGCTTTATCAGATTCAGATCGATTATGTTGTCCTTTTGAACCTATTTCCTGGGATCTCCAGTAATTTAGGTGGGGTATCCATCAAGCTTTCTCTTTAATTTGTAGGCTTTAAACCCATTCCTCTTGATGATTTGACCACTTGATCTCGTGACAGACCTTTAGTAAATATATCTGCAAGGTTGTCTACTGATTTGATGTAGTAGATTGTGATTACACCGCTTGAGATCAAATTTCTAATGGTTTTATGTTGTCGTCTTATATGAAGAGACTTACCATTATATAGGGTATTCAGTGCCCAAGCTATAGACGATTGACTATCACAGTGTACACGTAATGCTGACACTGGTTTATCCCACATCGGTATATCTTCCAAAAAATTTCGAAGCCATTCTACTTCTTCTGCAGCTTTTTCTAAAGCTATAAACTCAGATTCCATGGTCAATCTGGCTAACAGAGTTTATTTGGAAGATTTCCAAGACACTGCTGCACCAGCAAGTGTAAAGATATATCCACTCTTGGATTTTGAGTTTCTAGAGTCGGAAATCCGGTTTGCGTCACTGTATCCTTCTAAAAAAGCTGGTTCTTTACTGTAATGCAGACCATAATTTTTAGTGTAACGTAAATAGTTCAACACTCTCGTTATGGCTTTCCAGTGTTTATGTCCTGGATGATTGGTGTAGCGACTAAGCACATTTACTGCGTGTGCTAAATCGGGTCTAGTACAGTTTGTTAAGTACATTAGACTTCTGATCACCCTTGCATATTCCAGTTGTGACACGGCTTCACTTGAATTTTTAGTTAAGTGAAGTTGAGCGCCAACCGGAGTTTTTGCGGTTCCACTTGAGTAGTTTTTGAATCTCTCATTCAACATAATGAGTTTGAGACAATATGATTATGTAAGAGTTTCTAATGATTTTCATCCCTAGAATAACATATGCTAATCTCATGTCTTTCATGTCGAATTTTCCTTGAAACATACTTTTTGTTTGATTTATTATGTCATTATTGTTTCCAATATGTGCATATCATCGACGTACAAACATAACAAAATATACTCATTTGGTGTATTTTTGAAATAGATGCGCTTGTCACATTCATTAATGTTGAATCCATTGGACATCATAACATTGTCGAACTTTCCATGCCATTGTTTTGGTGCTTGTTTAAGCCCATATAATGACTTCACAGGGCTACATATTTTGTTTTCTTGTCCGGGAATAACAAACCCTTCTGGTTGTTTAATGTATATTTCCTCTTCTAATTCACCATTTAGAAAAGCGGTTTTAACATCCATTTAATGTATTTCTAGGTCCTTCAATGCTGCAATGCTTATAAGCATTCTAATTGAGGTTATTCTCGTTATCGGAGAATAAGTGTCAAAGAAGTCCATACCTTCTTTCTGCTGAAATCCTTGTACCACAAGCCTAGCTTTGTACTTATCTATTGAGCCATCGGTTTTCAATTTTGTTTTGAAAATCAATTTACACCCTAGTGCTTTACTTCCTTGCGGTAAGTCGGTTATCTCGCATGTATGATTTTGCATAATGGATTCCATTTATCCTATTGACCGCTTCCTTCCAAGAAGGTGCGGCTGGTGTAGACATGGCTTCTGAATAAGTCCTCGGTTCATTATCAGTGAGAAATACCATCAAGAAATCATCGTCAAAAGATTTTTCCTTACGAGCTCTTTTGCTTCGCCTAGGTTCATCTACTTCATCTTCTGGATTATTTGAAGTTCCAGAAGTGCTTGCCTCATTTACTGAGGAGTTTACGTCTCTTTTATCACGTGTCCGCTTTGAATTTTCTTTGTCCTTGCACAGAAATATGTGTTCAAAGAAAGATGCATTGCTTGATTCCATTACTATATTTACATGGATGTCCGGAATATCTGATTTATAAACCAGAAAACGGTAAGCACTGCTATTATGTGCATATCCTATGAAAATACAATCCACAGTTTTTGGTCCAACTGTGATCTNCCCCCACACTTTCAGGTATTTATATGATGGTGCGGTACCTTTCCAAAGTTCATAGGGAGTTTTTTCCGTAACTTTATGTGGTATTTTGTTGAGAATATAATTTGTGGTGAGTAGCGCTTCCCCCCACATGTCCAGGGCTAACCCAGATTCCTGCAACATTGCATTCATCATTTCTTTCAGAGTTTGGTTTT
>OVBE01009256.1:0-16239 GCA_900406425.1 Iberis pinnata | reverse complement strand
ACTGCATCGTATTCAACAGTTGAATGTGGGTTTCAACACCCTCATTGCTCATGGTCTTACTAGACTATGCGGTGAAGGCTGCGGTGATGTGCTGTTGTAGTGGGTCGGGAAGCATCAGCTATCGAAAATCTCTAGAGCTGAGATCCGAGCAGCCACCACCGGCGATGGTTCGTCATCTTAGTCGAGAAAAGGAAAGATGCAATCGGGAAATCTCTCAAGAAAATCGGAAAATTAATCTATACCACTGCCTCCACAAGCTCGGCCGGTTTTCTCAGGCCATATTACAAAACCTAGTCACGGTTTCGTCGTCCGTTCCACGTTTAACCCCATATATTCTTCTTCTAGCTAATTTGTTTTACTCCTATTAAGGGAGAAGTAATATCTCAAACAAAGTGAGAAACAGAGGGTTCTGTAATAAACACAAAAGAACTCAAACCTGAGTTTGGGCCGAGATGAAATTACTGGGCCCAATCTTGAAACTAAGCCAGCCTGTGTTTTAGCTGCACAACGATCACCTGCAAAAGAAAAAATAACAGAAGACAAAAAAAAGAGTAAAGGCGCAAGTTCAAGCAAGGTAAAAAGGAAAAAGAAAAGCAAAAGCACAAGATTGTACACTGAAGAGGATAAGGATTCGTAACCGATTTGATGCTCTAAGATGTGAAGAGGATTAGATAAATGTCACAATCTTAGACCATTTCAAGCAGTATAGGAATGAGCTATTGTAAACCAAAAATGTTAAGCTTGATTTCATAAATGAAGAAGTTATTTGCAAGTATATGTTTCTCTCTATAAAGTTTCTTCCTTTCATGGTATTAGAGCTATGAAAAATTTTCAATTTCCTACTTTGAGCATTACCAATTGCGTTACAATTAAACTTACTCAGAAAAACTAAATTCTATGGAAGTCTTGAAACTTTCTTGCTTGGTCAAGGTCTATTAGGATTTGTAGATGGCACGACTGTGAGACCCTTTCCAACCATACATGTTCCAAACATTAAAAGAGTAGATCAAGTGGTTGCAAATCCAGACTACTAGCCATGGTTACGTGCAGATCAAGTAGTAAAAGTCTGGATCCTAGGCTCTCTGTCAGAAGATATCATGAGAGTTGTTGTGGGAGCAAACACTTCTTCTGATGTTTGGACTAGCCTCGCAAACCACTTTAATAGAATATCATCTTCACGGTTATTTGAGATCCAGAAGATTACAAACCATTTTCAAAGAGCAAAAGACCATGGGAAACTACCTGAAGGAAGTCAAGGTTGTGTGTGACCAACTCTCATCTATAGGGAGTCCAGTCAGCGAGAAAATGAAAGTCTTTGATTTCGCACATGGACTTGGTAGAGACTATGAACCAATAAAGACAAGTATTGAGGGAACAATGGACACACAACCAAACCTTTGATGATGTGGTACCACGTCTTATAGGCTATGATGACAGGCTACAAGCTTATGCCACACAACTTTTTGTCACTCATCACCTTGCCTTCAACACAGAAAGAATGGGTAACTCTTACAACCAAGGCTACAGAGGAAGATGTAACAACTACTTTAGAGGGGGGGGGGAAGGGGTGGTTTTTCCACTAGAGGAAGAGGATTTCATAAGAAAATCTCCCCCTCATCAAGCACAGCTAACTCATATGGAAGAGACAACATTCCTATTTGTCAGATCTATGGCAAAGCAGGCATCAAGCACTGAAATGCTAGAATAGGTTCAACAATGCATATCAATATGATGAAGCACAAACTGCCTTAGTTACTTTATGTATTATAGATGTTTCAGAATAAGCAGGCAGTGAGTTGTATCCTGACATTGGAGCCTCGGCACACATCACAAACTCTCAGAACAATCTGCAACTGTCACAACCATACCATGGTACACACTCTGTGATGGAAGATAATGGGAAGTTTTTGCCAGTAACACATATTGGATTAGTTCCTTTATCCATTGTATCAGGTAATCTTAAGCTTAAAGAAGTACTAGTTTTCCCTGACGTTACTAGATCTTTATTGTCTGTTTTTAAGCTTACTAAAGATTATCCATGTGCTGTTGAGTTTGACTGTGATGGTGTGCTTATTAAGGACAAGGTAACACATAAGCTTCTCACTCCGGGAAGAAGCAGTAATGGACTATATGTGATAGACAAACTACTTGGGCAAGCTCTCTATTCAACCAAACAACAACCAGCCATTGAAGAAGTCTGGCACAAGAGACTTGGACACTCCAATAAATATCTGTGCAACTACTTTCTTCTATGAATTTAATTTCAAGAAGTAAAAGCATTCATAGTTTGTGTGAAGCTTGTAGACTTGGGAAAAGCACTAGGCTTCCTTTCTCTGCTTTTGAGTTTACTGCAACTAGACCACTTGAAATGATACATTGTGACCTATAGAGACCTGCTCCAACGGTTTCAAAATAAGGTTTCCGTTACTATGTAATTTTCATAGATGATTGGTCTAGATTCTGCTGGTTTTATCGATTAAAGTTGAAATCTGAGTTCTTTGATGCATTAGGTCTATTCAAATCACTAATAGAAAATACATTTAATCACAAATTGGTACCTTTCAATGTGATGGTGGTGGAGAATTCATAAGTGAGAGGTTCATAAATGTACTCAAACTGTTTGGAATTCAGCAACGAATATCATGCCTTTATGCACCTCAACATAATGGCATGGTAGAAAGGAAACACTTACATGTCACAGAAGTTGGACTGTCTATGCTGTTTGAAGCAAAGGTACCTCAAAAACATTGGGTTGAAGCCTTTTACACAGCAAACTTCATCAGCAATCTCTTACCAACCTCTGCATTAGATAGTGAGCATAGTCCTTATGAGAAGCTACATGGAAAACCACCAATATACACATGAACCTTTAGATGTGCTTGCTATCCAACTTTGAAGGACTATGCTGCAAATAAGTTTGATCACAAGTCTTTACAGCGTGTCTTCCTAGGTTATAATGACAAATACAAAGGCTACATATGTATTTTTCCTCCAACAGGTAGAGTTTATACCAGCCGCCATGTCCTATCTGATGAAAATATTTTCCTTTTGCAGAAAGATACATATCACTCACACAAACTGAGTCTGCAACAAACCTTTTCAAATGTTGGAACTAGAGTGTGATACCTCTGAACCTGCATCAAGAACCAGACTTTGTAGATATACCAATGCCAAATGAAGAAATTCAGCCACAACAAATGATGATGCCCTCAACAGAAACATCAGCTAATAATTCAGGGATAGCACAAGATAACTTTGACATTGAGATCAACCAGCAAACCCCACCTTCAACACCTACAACAGTACCTGCAACACTAGAATCTTCAGCTCAAGCAACAGAGAATCAGTAAAGTGACTCATCTACTGATGAAGGGGAAGAATGTATTGTGTGTACGACAGGCTCTGACCCTGCTTCTATAGGCGACAACATTATCCATTCATCAGCTGGAAAATACACTTCACTAAACTATGTTCAAAATAGTAACTCAACTAGAATGGTCACAAGAGCTTAGAGATGTATCTTCAAATCAAACCCCAAGTATGCACTCCTAACCAAAATATTCACTTATCCAGAACCCAAAATAATGTCTGAAGCCCTCAAATATCTAGGTTGGACAAAGGCTATGCAAGAAGAGATCACAAACTGTCATGAAGCAAACACTAGGTCACTGGTTCCATATACAAAATGCATGAATGTCCTAGGATATAAATGGGTATTTAGGAAAAAATTACATGTTGGTGGAACTCTAGACAGACTAAAAGCGAGGCTAGTAGCCAAAGGTTATCATTAAGCAGAAGGTATAGACTACCTGGAAACATGTAGTCCAGTGGTACGTACTTCAACTGTCATATTAGTGTTACATATTGCAAATATAATGGACTGGAATATCAGAAAACTAGATGTACGCAATGCATTTTTCATGGAGAGTTAGCAGAAACAGTCTATATGATTCAGCCTAATGGATTTGTGGAAAAGACTAAACTAAACTATGTGTGTAAGCTGCACAAATCCTTATATGGCCTGAAGCAGTCACCACGTGCTTGGTTTAATAAATTCAGCACATACTTGCTTGAATTTGGCTTTGTTTGCTGCAGACATGACTCATCACTATTTATATACATGAAAGATAAGGACATAATCATGCTTTAACTCTATGTAGATGACATGATTCTCACTGAAAACAACACCAATCTCATCAATGTTTTGTTGGACCAAATGAATCAGCAATTTCGAATGAAGGATTTGGGAAAGCTGCACTATTTCCTGGGAATTCAAACCACTTTTCACAAAGATGGCATTTTTCTCTCACAACAGAAGTATTTAGAGGACCTTTTGTTCTTGACAAATATGTAGGATTATGCACTAATGCCAACACCACTTCCATTGCAACCAGATAGAGTACCAAACCAACAACAGCCTTTCAACAATCCAACCTATTTTAGAAGCCTAACTGGTAAGCTTCAATACTTAACACTTACTATACCAAATATACAATATTCAGTCAATTATATGTGTCAAAAGATGCATGCTCCCACACTATATGATTATACTCTACTGAAAAGGATACTGAGATACTTGAAAGGGACAGTGAATATGGACATATCATTTGCCAAAGAAACAGATTGTACACTTAGATCCTACAATGATAGTGATTGGGCAGGGTACAAAACAACAAAGAAGTCAATAGGCCGCTTATGTACATTCTTAGGCACCAACATCATTTCATGGTCCTCAAAGAAGCAGCCTACAATATCAAAAAGTTTCACAAAGGCAGAGTACAGGTCCCTCTCATATACAACCTCTGAGATAACTTGGATCAACAATATGCTCAGAGCATTAGGTGTTCCTCAACCAAAAACACATGAGCTATATTGTGACAACCTTTCTTCAGTCTACCTCACAGCAAATCCAACATTGCATTCAAGGTCTAAACACTTTGACACATATTTTCATTATGTAAGAGAACGAGTGGCTTTGGGAACTTTGATTATTAAACATGTCCCTGCACATCAACGACTGGCTGATATATTCACTAAAAGCTTGCCTCAACGACCATTCATTTCTCTAAGGTTCAAACTTGGTGTGGATTATCCACCCACCCCAAGTTTGAGGGGGACTATTTAGGGAGAAGCAATATCTGAAATAGAGTGTTCTGTAATAAACACAAATAGAACTCAAACATGAGTTTGGGCCTTATTTAGGCCCAATCTTGAAACAAAGCCAGCATGTGCTCCAGCTGCACAACAGTCACTTGCAAAAGAAAAAATAACTGAAGACAAAACAAGAGTAAAAGCGCATGCTCAAGCAAGGGAAAAAGGAAAATCAAAAGCACAAGATTGTACACTAAAGGGGATAAGGATTCAAATCAATTTGATGCTCTAAGATGTGAAGAGGATTATACAAGTGTCACAATCTTAGACCATTTCAAGTAGTATAAGAATGAGCTATTGTAAATCTAAAATGTTAAGCTTGATTTCATAAATGAAGAAGTTATTTGCAAATCTATGTTTCTCGACATGATTCAGATTATGTACCACATATTATTCCTTGTGTCTCGACATGATTCAGATTATGTACCAGAAACTCCACACAAAGTATAAGGAAAAGTGACGATAGAGGGTCGCCTTGGCGAAGACCTCTTCCTGGTTTGATATATCCATGCTCTTGTCCATTTAATAGTACTGAATATGAGACCGTTGTAATACATGAAATTATCCACGAAACCCATAGATAGTAAGACATATTATAGGAAACTTCACTCGACTCTATCGTATGCTTTAGATATGTCTGTCTTTATAGCCATACATGAGTCACGACATAATGGGTTCTTTTTTAATTCATGTATCATCTCATGAGCTAGTAGAATATTATCAGTAATAGAACGTTTAGCCACAAAAACTCCTTGAGTGACTGAAATAATGCTTGGTAAAATTAATTTGAGCCAGTTACATATAATTTTTGAAAGAATTTTATATGGAACCAAGCCCAAACTGATAGAACGTAACTCGGACATATTTCTCGGTGTTGTGGTCTTTGGGGTTAGAAAAATTTGTGTAAAATTCCAATCATGTGGACAGATTCAACTCTCAAAGAAGCCATCGATCTCTCTAATTAATTGCTCTTTGACTACATTCCAGAATTTTTGGTAGAAAAGACTTGTCATGCCATCAGTTGTCGGGGCCTTACTGGGATCAATATCAAATACTACTCGCCTTACTTAATTTTATGATGTTTTTCCTAAGAGCATGTTGTTCATCGATGTAGTTACTCGAGGTGTAAAGGAAGCTAGAACCGCATTGTTGCGTTGGGGGTGTGTAGATGTAAAAAGGTTCCTGAAATAGGAAACTGCAATTTCACATTTTAAGCCCTCTTCATACTTTTCTATACCATCAGCATCACATAGTAATTGAATCCGGTTTTTGGTTCTCTGACTTTTTACACTAGTGTGAA
The DNA here is from genome assembly GCA_900406425.1 of Iberis pinnata. Lineage (NCBI taxonomy): Eukaryota > Viridiplantae > Streptophyta > Magnoliopsida > Brassicales > Brassicaceae > Iberis > Iberis pinnata. The sequence continues at coordinate 9,788 of OVBE01009256.1, read as the reverse complement.
AAAGTTGAGAGTTGCGGTTCCCCTCTTTCAACCAGCGTTCTCTACTCATTTGCTTCCAGTGATGCTCTTCCGCCCCATAAGCCATGCTTAGATCACGTCGTAAGTTGCATAATAACCTAATGTCTAGAAATTCCTTAGATGATTCCTTGTCTATTTTTTTCCCTGGGGTGAGTTATACAAACTGCCGCATTTTGTGGGTTATCTCTTCTCCAACCCGATAATCCTTTACGACACTGTGCGACTCAATCGAGAAGGGATTTTCCTTGCTCTCCGACTCCCCAACAGGAGTTTATGATATCAGTGATAGCTGGAGCTTCAAGAAATCTTCTATCAAATTTGAACTTTCCTCTGTAATTGAAGGATTCATGAGAAAACTTCATTAGCAAAGGAAGGTGATCAGACTCAATATGTTCTAGGTACTAGGTGTGACAGTGTGGGAATAGCGTAAACCATTCATTGTTGCCGAAGCTTTTATCTAGGCGACATTGAATCCATACATAATTACGATATCCAGCCCAAGAGTAGGAGTTGCCAGAGTAATTAATCTCAACTAGATGACATGTTTGGATCGTTTCTCTGAAATTTAAGGAAGATCTTTCATATCTCTATTGTCCTCCTAACTTTCTGCATTACTCTGTAAATCATTAAAATCTCCTATGGCTAGCCATGGCTCCCGTTTGTGTATTCCTATGGATCATAATCTTTCCCAAGATCTTGAACGATGGCTTGTTATAGGTTAACCGTATATGAATGTCACTACAGGAAAATCGCGTATCTATGACGGCCGAAAAATGCTATATATTGCTATTGCAGCGTATTTAGAAATGTTGTATCAACGCCCGCGACACTAGGTATTTGACCTATTGTAGCGCTTTTTTATTTTGCTACAATATCTCTTTCAAATACAAGGTTTTTATTAATGCAATAATATCTTTTACCATAGCGTTTTGTTAATACTATTTTAGATTAGTTTTTCCGTTATTATTCGTAGTTATATTGTAGCACTTTTTTGTCTGCTATAAATTTATTTGTTATCTTTTTCACCATAAATTGATTTTACATAATTTTCTACACAAATTTATACAGAAATTTATATTAAACAAATAAGCATAATCTTTATTCATTACAACCACAACAAGTTTGAACAGAAATCACAAATACTAATATCACACATACATTACAAGTTTGATAACCACAAGTACTCACATGTAAATTAGATTGTCATTTGGCCAAGCTATTATACTACCCAAAGCATCATCAATGACTTTGATTTCAGAACTTGGTATCCAAATAGCAGCATCTTCAACTAAAGGAGTAACGACCCATACCTTACTTGCATTGCAACCCAAGGGAACAAAATGAACTTTGTCTTCTGGATTTGTTGAAAATATTTGACCTTGAACAACTTTGATCCCATTTCCATTTATATCTAAGAGGTAGCATTTCTTCTTCTCTTTCTTGTTGCTAGAGCTGTTATTTGCACTCTGCATATAAATTCATAAAATATCAGTAATTATTTTCAATCTTATGACATTGATCAGTTACTTACAGTTGGTGATCTAGATTTTGACATTTTTTCATCTTTTCTTGCTTCTTCATTATCCATTTCAATCTTATGGAAATACCATGCAATGTTCTTGCCAATTGCTTCACCTATCAAGAGCCTTTCTTCATTTGGTCTCCAAAGATATTCATCTTCAAAATGTACCTTTATTACCTTGACAATAACAGCATTCAGACCCAAAGGTATGCTGTCTACAAGTTCTTCTGGATCAGTTGATACAAGACAACCCTCAACAACAATGACATTTTCCATGTTCCAAGCATATATGTGAATTTTCTCATCTTCTTCATTTGTAGCCTATTGATAGATGTAAACAAGTAAAATATTGATCCTAAACAAACATAAAAATCAAGATTTAAAAACTTACATAGGCACCAACAGTCTTATTATTAGATGAGGATTCCAGTTCATCTATGATAAGCTTATCAAGCTGCCATGCAATTTTCAGTCCAATAGCTTGGCCAAGTTTGACAGCAGATGAAGAAGGCTTCCATAGAGATGTTGTTTCATTTATGACAGAGGTAACAATAATAGCTCCTACATTAGGTCCTAATGGAATGCGACCAATCTTGTAACTTGGTTCATCTGAGCATAATTCTCCTTCTCCAATGACTACATCATCATCTTGTTCACACCAATCTAAAATCTGACACCTAGGTCCTCTTTTTCTATGATCACTCACACCATCACGCTTCTAAGAGAAAAAGAAAATGCCAAGGTAAACAACTTGTAAACTTATGAACAAAAATTATGAACTTACAGTCAATCCACGAACTACATCCTTCAAACCATGAACTACATTCTGCAACTCTAGTTGTTTGTCTTCAAGCTTCTTTACATGTGAGTCCCTTTCCTGCATGAATGCTATCTTGGTAGCAGTTATCCCTCTGCCCATTCCTCTTATTCTTCCTGGTTTGTCTTTTCCTAAGACTTGAGCCACAACATCTTCTTTAACATTCATACTGGCAGTTGATTCCATTTCACTATCTATTGATTTGATCCTTTCCTGGTTCCATATAATTTAACATTAAGAGAATCTATAAGAGATTACATATTTTGGAATTCTTACAATTGTTTCTTGAAACTCCGGCTTCACAGGTCTTCCATCTGAATATGTGTGTCATGCTACCCAAACCTTACTCCTAGTGATCTTTGTGGGATCTGAACTCTTTTTCTTCTACAATAACATAATATAATTGTTATATATTACTCGACATAAGTAAAACAAAGAGAATACTATCATTTCATGAGCTACGCGAACCATTCCTTTGCGACTAGTTGTGTGGGGAATTTGAGATCTCCGTAATTCCCTGTATTTATCACTTTGGACCTTCAAATTAAAGAAAAAAAAAATAGTAATGAGAAACTATAACTTGAAATCTTTAAAAATAGTAATGACAACCTTGAAATCGTTGTCTTTCTTCTTCTTCACCCAATTCATCCAAGCTGACACATATGAAACATTTCTTTTTTTAAGCCAATAAACTTTTCTTTGTTCTGTATACTTTTAGCTCTCACAGATCGAACGACCCTTGATTTTTAAGACCTCCATATACATCCCATTTGCTTCAACACATTATCTTTCTGCCACTGTTCAGTTTAATTGAACCTTGCTTGTAAAAGATTACCAAGTTAACAGATTATAACACTAATCAATATATTCATAAATTACCTGAATTTCTTCCCACATTGTCTCTTTTGTTTCTCATCAAGGCGCCTCCAATCATCAAGAAGTAGTGGTACATGCTCCCTCACAAGAGGACCTAGGAATGAAGAAAGTGTTATTGATCCATCCCCAACATGTTCACCCATAGAAATGAACTCAACTTCAACTTTATCCTCATGATTTTTAGCCACTCTACTCATCCTTATGCGTCCTCGTCGTCTCTTTATACCTGTTTGTGACTGCTCAGTTTGACCAACATTGTTAGAAATGTTTTCTGTACTAGATATAGGCATATCTGCTCTTGCTTCTTCCATTTCTTCATCATTGTTTGTCTTCTCTACTCTTGCTTCTTCCCTTTCTTCATCATTGTTAGTCTTCTCTACTCTTGCTTCTTCCCTTTCTTCATCATTGTTAGTTTTCTCTACCCTTGCTTCTTCTGTCTCTTGGTCATTGATGTCTTTGTGTTCTGATTCTTCATCTTCTAAAACCAACTCTTCATCAGTAGGCTTTCTGCGTCTATGTTTAGGCTTAAGTGACTCAGCACTTGCTTCTTCACCTTTTTGACGTTTATTGTGACGTGTAGGTACATTAGACTTCTTCATATTAACTCACCTGAAACTAAGTCAAAACAATCAAAATCTTATTAGTAAATTATCTACTAATTTTCTAGTAACTGTTAACTAATTATTTACATGTCCTAAGTACTAAATTCTATGCTAATCCTAAGAAACTTATTCAGCTACTAGGACCCATTCACAATCCTCCCTAACACAAAAAGTGTCGTCATCAGAAGGTTCATCTCCAAAATCTTCATTCTCTTGGATTGATATTGGTGCAGCAGTAAACTCTTCTTCTATCTCTAACTCATGATACCCTCTTGGTGGAGCCCTCATAACAACACACCAAGGTGAATCATCATCTTCTCTGGAGTAAAACACTTGTTTTGCTTGAGAAGGCATAATGTATGGATCTTGGATAAATGATGTTTAGTTTAAACTGAAATTCAATATAGTAAAACCAGCTTCCTCCTTTAGACCATTCCCTTTGTTTGCCCACTTACACTTGAATAATGGAATCTGGAACATGTGGTAGTCAAGTAGTATTATCTCTTGAATCACTCCAAATAATGAAACTACATCTGCCACATGGTTAGTGTCTCTTGCACTTGATCTACACATTGTAAAAGCTTCATATACTACTACATTGTTCTAAGTCTTTCTTTTTAAGTCTTCGGTGTGAAATCGATGTCCATTGATTATAAAACCCTTATAGGTTTGAGCATTGTGTCTTGGAACAAACGCTAGCCATCTCAGCTTTTGAGAATGCTCCTTTGAGTTATTTGGGATCTGATCAAAACAAAAGTAGATAATATCAATTCTTATATTACTGCCTAATTGAGAAGTAGATGTACAAACCTGTGTTTTTAACCATTGTGCAAATCTTTCTCCATGTAACTTCCATAATAAGGTTTGATTTCTTCTACAACGAATATCTTTGTCTTGCAAATCTTCAAGGTGCATACTGATAACCATAATAGATAAAGTGAGATTTAATATTGATTAACAGAAAATCAAATTTTAAGTAATTAAGAGAAAGAAGTTACTCAACATATGGACTTATTATATCCATGTTCATTAACACATATCTGTGAACAATGTCACGCTCTTTATCAGATAGTGTAATTTCTTTAGACTTGTTAATTGGACGACATTCAAGTATATGCTCATCTAAATCAACATCTTCATTGCGATTGGCAGAGTCTAGAACTGGTACAGATGTTTGTAGAAACTCCAAGCAGAAAGCAACACATTCAGATGCCAAATATCATTTTGCCATACAAGCTTCTAGCCTAGCATAGTTCTTAACATACGACTTCAGTGTTTTCATATACCGGAGTGTAAATCATGTAACAATTTAGTTAACTATATCAAAACAAAAACTCAAAAACAAATTTAAATATACCTTTCAAATGGATACATCCATCTAAAATGGACTGGTCCACCCAAACGAGTTTCTCTTGCTAGATGTATTGGGAGATGAAACATTATATCAAACAAAGATGGAGGAAAAAACCATTCCATTTGGCACATTGTCTCAACTAACTCAGATTCTAGTGTTATAAGCTTCTCAGGGTCAACTACATGCTAACATACTTTACTGAAGAAGTTGCATAACCTACTAACTACAGTCCTTGGTCCTTCTTTAAGCAAACCTCTCAATGTAACCGGTAGTAAGTTCTGTAGAAGAACATGGTGATCATGAGACTTCAACCCACCAATCTGAGGAGGATTAAGTGAGACACAATTGGCTATATTAGCACAGTAGCCATCTGGTCCTCTGAATTCAGATAACCTCTTGCAAAATATAACATTTTCAATCTTGGACAACCAACAAGAAGCATGAGGTAATAACATTTTCTTTCCATGTTGCTCATTGTGCAGTTTTGTTCTAATCCCTATATCTGCCAAATCTTGTCTTGCTTTCAAACCATCTTTGGACTTAGTAGATTGCATCAAGATGGAGAGAATGGCATCAGACACATTCTTCTTCACATGCATTACGTCAATGTTGTGGCGCACTGACATATCTTAAGTCATTAAAAGTCAACTTACAAGTCAAATAATACAGTAACATATTTAGTAATGCAATACAATATTATAAAAAGTAAAATAAAATTGTTTTCTAACCTTTCAATATGGTAAATCAAATAGAATAGACCTCTTCTTCCACCTCCATTGGTCATTGTCTTCTTCATAATCTTCTTCACTCAAACATGATCTTTTCCTTTTGCTTTTCTTCCCCAAAGGTTTCCCAAAGTCATTATTAAAATTCTTAAGGACTTTATATATCTCAGCTCCAATTTCAATTCTATTAGCACTATCTAACTCAACTGTGTTATCAAACCACTCTCTTCTACTTCGATAAGGATGACCAGGCCTGAGACGTTTCCTATTGCCCATATACACATGCTTTCGGCTGAAATTCAACCACCTAAAAGGAGTATCTTTCCCATATACGATACATGCTTGTTTGACTTTTACTTTACAACCATCTAAGGTCCCCAATCCTGGATAGTCATTAATACTCCACAATAATTAAGTGTGAAATTCTCCTAAGAAAATGAATCAAATACCTTGATACCTTCATTCCATAAATCATTCAGATCATCAATCAAAGGAGCCAGATAAACATCGATGTTGTTACCTGGTGCAGTAGGACCAGGAATCAAAAGAGATAACATTATGTTATCTAACTTCATACACAATGTTAGAGGCATATTGTAGTTCACTAGTAAAACTGGCCATGTACTATGGTTTGTGTTTTTCAAAGAAAATGGATTCATACAATCTGTGCAAATACCAAGTCGCATGTTTCTTGGATCTGCTGCGAATTATGGCCATTTAGCATTGACCTGTGCCCAAGTCAGTGAGTCCACTGGGTGACGCATTTTTCCATCATTTGAACCATTACTGAAATGTCATTGCAAATTCTTAGATATTTCATTTGACCTAAACATTCTCTTGAATCTTTCTTTTATAGGGAAGTACCTGAGTACTTTTGCTGGAATCTCATTCTTTGTCTCTCCAAAATGTTTATCAAGTTCCCATCTTGAAGCGCCACATCTAAGGCAGCTACTCATCTCCTCATACTGCTTCCAGTAAAGAATACAGTCATTCTTACAAGCATGAATCACATCATATCCAAAACCAAATACCTTCAAGAATTTTTTAATCTCAGATGATGACCTTGGAAGCACATTGTCTTCAGGAAACATATCATGAACCATACTCAAAATCTGATCAAAATAATTCTATGAAATCTCACTCTTAACCTTAATCTGATATAGTCTCATAATTGTTGAAACTTTGGTGTAGTTTGAACAACCTGAATATAATGGAGTTTATGCGTCCTCTAACTTCTTTTTAAATTGAAATTCTTCTTCACTTTATAATATGTTGGTCTCGGGTTTTCGGGTTATGGACCGGGTTGACTTTCGAGCTGGGCTGAACATATAATGAGCTAATGTTAAATCAGCTGGCCTGGCTACAACTAAGGCGAGGCCCAGTTCGCCTTTTAGCCTCAAAACGATGTTGAAGGGAGTCTTTGTGGTGGTTATAAGTATGTTTCAACAGACTAAAAACAGAGTACAACAAGCAATAAGAAGAGAGAGTTCAGAGCAAGAGAGAGTTCTAAGAGAGACTAAAGAGATTCTCTGGAAAGTCTTGGAGCCTTGGAAGCACCTTGATTCAATCAAGTGCAGGAAAAAGATTCGCCAATCTTCTTCTTCAACGTCTTCCTCCGTTTCTTGGTGATGCGCTTGGTGTGCTGAATCTGTGAGCCTGAGCTGGTGGTTGCTGGTCCAGAAGTTGAGAGAATCAGGTCGTCTACCTTGTTCTTCATCCATCCGCAAACAAAAGCAAATCAGAGGTTAAGGATTGGTTAGATTGTATAACAAGAAACTTATACAATCTAATAAACCATAGAAGCTAGTCTTCTCCCAAATGTAGGATCTTTGATCCGAACTAGATTACCAAAGTTCTAATGTGTTCTTTAAGTTCTTTAGTTTCAGTTCTAAGAAATTAAATACTCAAACAAATTAGACAACACAACCATGGTTCAATCCGTTACAAGTGGTATCGAGCCCAGGCTTTCACAGAGGTGGATCTTGTTCTCAAAGATACAAGATCAAGGCTGTGAGTCTAGGAAAAAGGAGAAAGGAGCAAGATCGTGGATCATTTCTCGGAAGTGCTCAAGGGACTTCAGGTAAGTCAACTATCAGTCAATCTAAATCTAATTAGTTTCTTTTCCCCTGTCGCATTTTAGGTTAGAAATCACACCACCTAACTGGTAACCATGGAGGCCACACAAGCAAGGTTTGAAATGGAGAAGTTTGATGGAAAAGGTGATTTTGGGATTTGGAAATACAAAATGATGATGAAATTGGAGATACAGGGTCTGGCCTTTACACTAAAAGATCCAACAATTGCAGAAGAAACTAAAGACACTGATAACGATCCTGAAGCTAAGCCAAAAGAAAAGAAAGCAGATCCGCTGAAACTAGATAAAGACATTAGAGCCAAGAACTTGATATGTTTATGCCTCTCCAATATGGTTTTAAGGGAGGTTGTGAAGGAGACATCAGCTCTTGGGGTTTGGAAAGCTTTGGAAAAGTATTACCAAGACAAGACCCTCCCTAACAGAATTTATCTCAAACAAAGATTTGCAAGCTATAAGATGGATGAAACTATGAGCATTGAAGAGAATGTAGATTCTTTTCTAAGGCTCATAGATGACCTTGCAAGTGTGAAAATTATGGTTTCTGATGAAGATCAAGTCATTCAATTACTAACAAGTCTACCGAAAGCTTTTTCTCCTCTAGTTCACACTCTAAAGTATGGCAATGGAAAAGAAACTCTGACTGTGTTTTAAGTTACAACTTCAGCATATGCCAAAGAGATAGAACTAAAGGAAGCTGGTTATAAGCCAAAGGTAGTAGCAGAAGGTCTATATGTAAATAAAGGAAAGACAACAAAGAAGAATGCAGGAAAAGGGAAGTCAAAGGGGAAAGAAACTAAAGTTTCATCCAAAACAGAAAGATAAACCTAAGTCCAAGGAATGTTGGGCTTGTGGTAAAGAATGTCACTTTAAAAGGTATTGTCCAAAGAGAAAGGAACGTGGTGAATCAACTAACATTGCTAATGAACTTCCTATGATCTTAACAGCAAGTGTGCAGGGCACAGGAGATGAATGGGTATTAGATTCAAGGTGTACTTTCCATATTACACCAGACAAGACTATGTTATTTGACCTAAAAGAGTTTGAAGATGGTAAAGTTCTCAGGGGGAACAACACAATTAGCGAGGTAAAAGGAATTGGAAAGCTCATAATCAATACTCCAGAAAATACAGAGGTGATTCTAACTGATGTAAGGTATATGCCTACCATGGGTAGAAACCTCATCTCTTATGGAGAATTAGAAAAGGCTGGTTGCTCATATACAAGATAATATTTCATTATTACTTTCTACAGAGAAGGTAAAAAGGTACTATCAGGGAAATATGACAATGGCATCTACTATCTCCAAGGCACAACAGTTAAAGGATCAGCAAATGTTTCTGGGAAAGAAATAGAAACAACAAGGAAATGGCATTCTAGGCTGGGCCATATGAGCCTAAAATACATGAACAAACTAGTGAAAGATGGATACCTGGACTCTAAGGAGATTAAATCACTAGATTTCCGTGAAGAATATGTTTTGGGAAAGGCATAAAAACAAAATTTTCCTAAAGCTACACATACATCTAAGGAGGTTCTTGAATATATTCATTCAGATCTGTGGAGATCTCTAAGCATAGAAGACAGCATGTCAGGATGCAAATACTTCATTACTTTTATTGATGATTTTTCAAGGAAGGTGTGGATTTACTTCTTACGAAGTAAAGATGAAGCATTCCTAAACTTTAAAGAGTGGAAAGTCATGGTAGAAACTCAATCTGGAAAGAAGGTTGATAACACTTGAATTTCATGGTTTGTACATAACATTTCTTATCACTTTTT
>OVBE01009255.1:0-16240 GCA_900406425.1 Iberis pinnata | reverse complement strand
AATTTTATATTATTTATTTTCAATAAATATTTAAAAATTAATATATATATATATATACATTTTAATTTAATTTTAATATTACTAACTATTAATTTATTTTTTCTATTTTAAAAATTATAAGATAATAGTTGAAATTAAAAAAAAAAAATTATGATATATAATATATCAAATTATTTAATATATTTACTATATATAATAATTTAAAATAAATATTTTTCAAATTGTTAAATGCAATTTCATATATAATCATATTCTGCTCTACCAATCAGTAAATTATGCCTATTAAACAAGATAATATAGCTTCTGCAGTATACTGCTTATGCTGCATATATCTTCTGCTTTGCTATATGCATTTCCAATCAGGGCCATAGTAGTTGCAGAGTTGTTATAGTATGTAGATAAGGAAAGAAAACTAACATATATATACATGTTCTTTAGTTACAAGTGTAGCAAAATAGACACATAACCATAAGCAAATACATATCAGTCTATCAGTTCAAGAAACAAACCGCTACAAAAGATACAAACATAGCAACCATAACAGTAGAAACCATCTTCATCTCCATTTTCAAGACAACCATTTCAGCTGTAGTCTTTAGTACCTAGTCTTGCAGAGTTGTCAATTGTTCCATCTTAGTCACCTCTTTTACAAGAGCCCAGTCAAACTGTTCCGCAACTTTTCGTAGCTTTTTACAATTCTTCCATGACTGCCATGTCCCATCACTTCCAAACGTGGCACCCACCATCCTAGGACATTAATAACATCAATACGAGTAGGCAGAACCACATATTTGTTCTTCAATTGGTAAAAAACTGTAGATATGACTAATAACCATTCAAGAACCATTTATGACCTACACTGTGATTCACGCTTTTAGAAGTTCACTTACATTTCGATTAGGACATGTGTAGAACATTCTTCCATGATTCGGTAAATGAGTGGCGCTTTCGATGATAACATCCTCACCATAATAACACACCACCGACGTCCCATATTCGGAAGGGTCCGTACCATCGAAATGCATTTCATTCGGAGGAGGAAGGGAAGGTGGATGGCTCATCACCTCTTCTTCGTCATTGGAGTTATGACTGAAACCATAAGCATCTTGTTTATCGCTAATGATGTAGCTATACATCACTATGACGGAAATTGATCCACAAATTGAAAAGCAACAATAAAAAATCGATCTCCAAATCAAAGACAAACCCTAAATATTTTATACGAAAATCAAAGAGAACCCCTAAAGATGCGATTTCCAAAAAGATTTTGTACAAAAGGAAATGATTAAAACGATGTTGTTTCTATGATTTTCAAAAATAAATCAACAACTAAATAAAAATATGCAATATGCAATTAATTAAATATCCAAATGTTAAGATAAATTATGCAATACATAATTAAATCTTCAGTGTAAATGGAAATAAACTTGAAATACAAAAACTTCTGTAGTACAAACAAAAATTTGCATATACAACAAAATTCTGCAATACAAAATTAAATCTCCAATGTAAATGGAAATAAATTTGCAAAGCAAAAAAACTCTACAATACAAACAAAAAAATTTCAATTACCACAAAATTATGCTGTACAAAATTAAAGCTCCAATGTAAATGGAAATACATTTACAATACAAAAAAATCTGCAATAAAAACAAAAACTTAATCTATTTAGCTTCCTAAACATCGATAACCGTAATAAATACTTGTTGACAAATTTTCAGTTTCTATAAATATTGATCTCACACTACAAGAAAATTTTTTAGTTTGTCTCTTCGCAAAAAATAAAAGGTTGTTCTCTGATACATCTATCTCTCAAAATAATTTGGATTTTATGTTTATATAAATTGCGTTTATGTTATCTGAGTACACTTCAGTTAATCTTATTTTTGGTTTATTGTAGGAAATCATGAACAAGGGTAAACAAGTGAAGGTCGACATAGATGATGACCACAAGCATGCCATGTTTATGTTATTTGAGTACATTTCAATAATCTTATTTTTGGTTTGTTGTAGGAAATCATGGACAAGGGTAAACAAGTGAAGATTGACATAGATGATGACTACGAGCATGCGAAGGAACTCCATAAACAACACAAACTCCATAAACTTCATAACTATTACAAGTCGATTATTGTTATGTTGAACAAGAAAATAAAGGCCAAGGAGGACGCTATAGAAGTAAGGGTCAAGTACGAAAGGAAAGACGCCAAAGATTGTCTCGTACATAAACAAGTTTCGACTGACAAGTTTGACATGTGTGCTAAGTTGATGAGGTTGTCAGCACGGGAGAATATGCTCAAGGAAGAATGGGAGAAGATTCAAATATCGGATGTCGGATTTTAAAAAAAAAGTTGCAATTTCCAGAGGTTTGGATGATCCTATGGGATGAACTCGATTACTAATCAATATTTTGTTCAATATTTTTTAAGTTATTTTGGACTATATTTTTATGTTTGGACTATATCTTTTAAAAATTTTATGGTTAGTTTACTTTATTTATTTTAAACAACCATAAAATCTGATTTTTTTTTTATTCACCCGGTTGCATATTTTTTTGTTCATTGCATATATTTTTAAAAATCTGCAATATGTGGAATAAAACCGTAATTACCAAAAATGTTAGCAATACTTTGTTCTAAATTGAAACTAGAGATGTGGCTGATACAAACTATGTTCTTCCACGTCTCTAGTTTCAGTTTAGAATAGAGTATTACTAACAAATTTGGTAATTACGGTTTTATTCCGCATATTGCAGATTTTTTAAAAAAACTTGCAATGGTCATTTGTCTTAAATCAGAGATTGCCAATGCATATATGAAGTTGTTGGAGATTACGAGGAAACTCTCCGAGAAATATGCTCGTCACGTAGGGAAAAACTTCTATGTGGAGAAAGGTGTTATCTCAGTTGTGACGAAGGTTATAAACCATATAATCTCGAATTTGTGTGGTGGATTTGAGTTAAATTTCAATAAAATTTGTGTAAAGATTCTATGATTTTAATTAATGATGAACTATTAGGAGGACTGCAGTATTTGATTTGTAAAAAATAAGTTTGCAGAAGAAATAAAACAGCCATACAAAATAAAGTGTTAAAAACGCACAACATAGACGAAGAGATAAAAGCAAAAGAAAGAACTAACAACAAATTTGGGTTTAAGAAGGACCGCCACCGATCATCTCCATGAACATGCAAATTGCATCTTCATCCTCCATCATCAACTGTAAAATAAATACTTAATTTCTCAATTGATAAGGTAAAATAAAGGCAAATACTTTTAAAAGTTACAAGATAGTAAAAAAACCGAATGAGAAGTTTGATTTGGTCCTAGACAGCGACCATCATACACAATACAAAGATAGTGATAATTTAGGTCTTTCTTCTCGTAATACCGAACCATCAGATTTTTCATACGTGTATGAACACGTACACTAGAAATATCTTGGATTCCCTATTGGTCGATGAGTATTAGAGTCACTCTTGTTATTGTGTTCCGCACATGCAATTTGGGCACTCATGATTTGAAAGAGTTTATAGAACTATTTTAGAGAGAGAAACTTTCAGAGTGAAAGATACACTGTGGAGAAACACAGCAATTACTATTTGGTTGAACTTACATATTTATTTGGTTGAACTTAGATATTTATTTGGTCAATACCGACCTTGAAAAACGCAGCAGTAGTTACTATTTGGTCAACCTGAAATTATTTGACAAGACAATACATATGAATTTGAAAATGAAATAATCTTGCAGATTTGTTTTCAAATGTTTTAGATAAACTAAAACTGCCAAAGAATTATGCAATGATAGGATTAAATCTGAAATCGAAAATAAGTCTGCAATAGAAAATTAAATTGCGACACTAAATCTGCAATATAACATTAAGTTTTCAGTTAGGATATAAAATCTATAATAGAAGACTAAAATAGAAAGAATAAATCTACGATAAGGTAAACAAAAGGCGAAGATATAGACGAAAGAACGGCGAAGACGGAGACGAACGAACGCCCAAGAAGAAGACGAAGGAACGAAGAAGATGAACCAACCGCGAAAACCAACAACTGTAAAAACAACTACAAGACAAAACGAAGGAACGGTGGCAAAGAAGAATGACGACAGGATGAAGCAACAGCGAAGAGGAAAAATCGGCGCCTACAGAAACGAAAGTTTTTAATGTAAAAAAGGTAATTATTGTGTTTTTTTAGTTTCATTATTTTTGGATGTAAAAATAATTCAAAATGGCAAATTTGTAGTTATTTCTAAAACTCAAGTATTTTTTTCTTTTTACACAAATTGTTGGGTTAGTTTAGTCATACCTTCAAATAAATGTCAAAATAATTATAATGACACAATGTTGGGTCACTCTGATAAATTTTTGCCATATATAAAAGAATAACAATATCTAATGTAAAATAGTTATTTGTAAGATGGGGAAATGAAATATTCCTTAGTTTGGAGATGGAGGTATTTTTGGAGAAGTTAAGCCAACTAAGATAGATCTTTTAGATTTGTCTCCTCCGAGACGATGATGTCTTTTACACGCGGTAGCGTTTTGTTCGAAGACAAAAATACATGTGACTAAGTTGTCCTCGTCCCTCAACTTCTTTTTGGCATGGGTGATTCTGAGTCTATAGTTGTTTGTTTGGTTACATTCGACCCGACTTACAAAGGTCTTGTTCCGTTAGCATTCACGGTGTAGAGTAGCCAAAGACAAAGCACATGAAATTTTTACTTGGCGCATAATTCTTGAAAATCGATAATTAGATTTTTAATATTAAATTTAAGAGGGTGAACAGTTTCCTTATAATTTATAGATAAAGTTTGTTAGATGTAAATTACAGTGAGTATACATTGTAGGGACCATAAGAACCGGATTTTGTTAAAACCGAATTTAAAACGTTTAATCTTAAAATTGACAGAGTCGAGTCGAAACTCTTTCCTTAATTATAAAAATTTCTCGTAGTACGACGGTTTACCGCAATTTCAAAGTCCCATGAAACAACCGTTAAGCGTCTTTATTAAGTGATACTCTTAATAAATCATATCGACCTTTGTATCTGTGAATACTCCCGGGATTTTGGAACGGTGTATTTATTGGAACTGTTTGATTTTTAGTGTTATTTATTTATATCTCTTTATTCAATACAAAAACCAATATTTTATGATGATTGATTGAGAAAAGGATGATCGAAAATGAAAGAATGAGGGCAGTATTTATAGGGAACGAAAGTTTGAGATGCGCGAATGGACGTGACCGCTAGGTGTGAACGGACGTGGCTGGTTGCGAATGCACATGTTCGTGTACTGACACATCAATCCATGCGCGTCCATATTCGATGTATCTGGTAGACACGCGAATTGGGCTTAGTCACTTTAATGGGCCTAAATTTTCGACTAGGCCTGAAATTTAATTCAGGCCTGAACTTTAATCTGGTCCAAAATTAAATATTGGTTCGAATTAATGTTGGACCGAAAATTAATTTGGTCCAAATTTAATGTTGTGCCATAAATAATATGGGCCAAAAAATGGACCATAATTTTCAATAAATTTTTTTCCAAAAAGAATTTATTAATGGATCTCCGGTCCAATCAACACGCGATCCGTGCCCATGCCGTGCCGAGCCAAGCCAGTGGCGGCAGCGCGCGCGGGTGGTCATCCTTTCTCACTTCCACCATGCATAATGTTCCTTTGCTATTCACTTGTAAACACTACATGAGTAGTCTCTATATATACCACTTTAAATCATTCTTCCCAAGCGATGTGGGACTTTGGGCATATGTTGACTTTTTGTGTGTTAGACCTACACACTTTGACCTCACATTTATCATTTAATTTAACTCCAAATTTAGCATTTTAATATTCAAAGTTATAGTCCAAACTACAACCTATACAATGCTCCAAAAATCTGGCGATTCCGGGCAACGACCTTGCCGGAAAACTCGATGGAAACGTGGCAGATTCACTGTCCAAATTTTGAGTTCAAACAATCCACCACATGAATATATATAATCTTAAAACATATGAAGACTCTAGAGACTCGAAAGAATAGACTAACTATCGTAGTTAATACATATCGGATTTACTCAGCCAGGGAATGAAAGCGATGTCTTGAACCCCCCCTGGATTTGGTGTAAACCTAGACAACATGTATAACACAGTTTCATTTTTTCACATAGAAAAAGTTCTCTATTGTGTTCATTTTGGCCCTTAACAAATCTGGTATCATGAGTGACTTGGAGAGATAGCCTTTCCTTCTCCCTCCTAGAATCAGCCTTATTCTTACTCATTTAGGTGATCTGCCATTAACTTTTGCAAAAGTATTTTGTAATACTCATCTTGGAAAGTTATGAAATCATTAAAGCTTCAAGCTTAACCTTTTAATTAACAAGATTTACATTGTTTCAACATCAAACATTTTAAGTTGGGAACTGGATAGAGAAAGTAGTCTCACAGTGTTTGGGTAGATTTAGTTTGAAGTTGTTGTCCCCTTGAACCTATTTTATGGGATGTCCAGTGAGTTAGGTAGTGTTACCATCAAAGTTCATCTTTCTTCATAGGATTTTAAATCCATTCCTCGTGATGATCTTTCTACTTGACCTCTTGCCAAACCTTTAGTGAACGAATCAACTAGGTTATCGGTATATTTTATAAAGGTTATCGTGAGCACTCCTGTTGAGATCAAGTTTCTAATGGTCTTATGTCATCGTCTTATGTGACGAGATTTTCCATTATACAACATACTTTGTGCCCGAGAGATAACTGATTGACTATAACAGTGTATACGTAATGCAGGCACGGGTTCCCACATGGGAATATCTTCCAAGAAATTTCGAAGCCATTCGGCTTCTTGAGCTCCCTTATCAAGACTATGAATAATGAATTCATACTTGACTTTGCGACTAAAGGTTATTTGGAAGATTTCTAGGATATTGCGGCACCTGCTAAGGTAAATATATATTTACTTGTGGATTTAGAGTTTTGGGAGTATGCTATCCAGTTAGCATCAAAGTATCCTTCCAAAATCCTGGTTCTTTACCATAGTGGAGACTGTAGTTTTTGGACTCTAGTTATAGCTTTCCAATATTTATATCTTGGATTACTGGTGTAGCAGCTTAGTACATTCACTACATGTGCTAGGTCGGGTCTAGTACAATTCGTTAAGTACATTAGACTCCCAATTACTCGAGCATATTCCATTTGGTCCACTACAGTTTCAGATTTTGTAGTCAAGTGAATATTAGGTTCTACCAGTGTTTTCGCATTTTTACTTGAGTTTTCTTTGACTTTATCAAGTATCTTTTGAGCATAATACGATTGTGATAAAATTATGCCTTCGACATGTCTATGTATTTTAATTCCGAGAATGACGTCTGCCAAACCCATGTCTTTCATATCGAAGTTTCGACTAAGAAGACCCTTAGTTTGATTAGTCATGTTTTTATTGTTACCAATAATGAGCATGTCGTTAACATATAATCCCAACAAAACGTATCCATGTGGATTACTTTTAATGTATATGAATTTATCACATTTGTTTATAGTAAACCCATTTGATATCATTAAATGGTCAAAAAAATTTATGCCATTGTTTCGGAGCTTGCTTGAGTTCATATAACGACTTTACAAGTCTATCGACTTTTTGCTCTTGTCCCGGAATGACAAAACCTTCAGGTTGTTTCATATATATATATTTCCTCTTCTAAATCACCATTTAATGAATTTCAAGGCCCCTTAAAGCCGCGATTGCAACCAAGGTTCTAATTGATGTTATCCTTGTTACCGGAGAATTAGTGTCAAAGAAGTTCAGTCCTTTTTTTTGGTGGAATCCTTGCACTACAAGCCATGCCTCATACTTTTCGATGGTGTTATTGGTTTTTCATTTTTTTTTTTTAAATCCATTTACACCCTAGTGCTTTAGACCCCTCATTTCATAAGTATTATTTTGTAATATTGAATCAATTGCACAATTGACAGCTTCCTTCCAATGAGGTGCGTCTGGTATAGACATAGCTTTTGCGTATGTTCTTGGTTCGTTCTCTATGAGAAAAGCCTTCATAAATCATCTCCGGAGGATTTTTCCTTGCAATCTCTTTTACTTCGCCGAGGTTCAACTTCTACTTCTTCCACTTGTGGAGAAGTTCGAGAGGTTCTTGCCTCATTTTTGAGGAGTCCGCTTCTCTTTTTTCAATTGTCCATTTTGGACGTTGTTTTTCCTTACAAGGAACAATTTTCTTAAAGAAAAAAGCATTTTGTGATTCGATGACTGTGTTGACATGAATATCAAGTATATCTGATTTATGAACCAAATATCTATAAGCACTGCTATTGTGTGCATAGCCAATGAAAATAGAATCAACGGTTTCAGGTCCAACATTGACCTTTTTCATAAGTGAANCCTTTGCAAGGCCCCCCCCCCCCCACACACACTTTGAGGTATTTGTATGATGGTACATTACTTTTTCAAAGTTCATATGGCGTTGTGTTACTTTGCTTATTTGGTATTTTGTTCAAAATGGTATTTGTAGTGCGCAAAGCTTCCCCCCCCCCACATTGATTGGGGTAACCCAGATTCTTGCAACATAGCATTCATCATCTCTTTGAGAGCGGTTTTACATTCTGCAATCTCGTAGATTCAGAAGAGTAAGGAGCGATTGTTTGATGTATGTTCCCATGTTCTTTACATAAATAATTAAATGGACCACCATGCTCACCTCATCGATCACTTCTCACAACTTTAATAGTTTTACCAAGTTGATTTTCAACTTCAAATTTATATTTTTGAATTTTGACAAGACTTCGTCTTTGCTATGTAAGAAGTATACATAACAATGTTTTGTTCTATCAACGATGAATGTCACAAAATACTTTTTACCGCCTCGAGTTTGTATATATTTCATATCACATAAATTTGTATATATTAAATCCAAAGGTTCAGTAGTCCTTTGAACTTTAGGAGATAGAGTTTTTGTGAGTTTGAATTGTACACAAACTTCACATTTTTCCTTCTTCTTTTTTGCTTTTGGGAATTAGGTTCAAACTTATTAATTTTTGCATAGATTTGTAATTAACATGTCCTAATCTTTTATGTCAAGTATTGAAAGACTAAACCAAATAAGCAACATATTTTTCATTAACTTTATCATCAAGTACAATGTTAGTCATTTCAAGCTTCTCAGGACGAAGGACTGTCATTACACACATTTTGACAAGTCCTCCTTTTACAAATTCCTTTTCCCAAATACACCTCATTTTTCCTAAGTACTAGCTTATCAGCTTCAAAGCTTTTTTTGAATCCAGCTTTGCTCAGTAGATTTCCCGAGATAAGGTTCTTCCTCATGTCCGACACATGTTTGACGTTGTTGAGTGTAAGCTCACGTCCTGAAGTCAGTTTTAGAATCACTTTGCCGCGACCTTCAATCTTTGAGTGAGTTTTGTTTCCCATCAACAGTTGCTCCTCAGACTTGTTCTTCTGATAAGTGGTGAACATTTCCTTATCAGCGCAGATGTGGGTGGTAGCTCCAGTGTCATACCACCATTCTTTCGGGTTGTCGTTAACCATGTTGACTTCGGAGACAACCGCACACATGTCTTCCTCAGTAAGATAAGCTTAGCACTTTGACACACATATGCTTTGTGTCCTTGCTTTCCACAGTTGTGGCATTTCCTTTTAAACTTCTTGAACTTTGTTGAGGGAGTTGGTTTGAGGGACTTATGTTTCCCTTTGCCCTTTTTCTTTACCTCATCCACATTCACGTTGCTCAAAAGTAGTGAAGTTGGTATGGTTTCGCTCTTTCATTTGAACTCGCATTATGACATCTAAAAGCCACATCGGTTTCTTCTTGTGCTTCAAGTAGTTCTTGAAGCTGAGCCAGCTCGGGGGTAGCTTTTCAATGAAGCAGTTGATCATGAAAATTTCATCGATCATCATCCCTTCAGCTACAATCTCATGACAGATGAGACTCAGTGCGTAGACTTGTTCCATGATGGGTTTTGATTCCACCATCTTGAAGTCCAGAAACTTTGCGACGAAAAATTTCTGACAACCAGCATCGTTAGGTTTGTACTTCTTCTCTATGGTGATAGTAGGATTTTTTAGGTCCAAAGAGATCATTTCCCCATCATTGTAGTATAGATGAGGTGTCAATCCAAATGGGTGAGATACTAACAATCAAGATTTCAATGGATGCTTCTAAGTCAAGATAATATGAAAAAGGGGTGGTTTTCTAACAGGTCATAAGTGAAGTGAAACATGCTGGAACTGAAAAGCATAAATAGAACGAAATGCATAAGAAGCTAAAAACGCAAAATGGTAAAAACAGAAGAAAAAGCAGAGAATGTAAGGATGCAATCAAGTGTAAAGCAGTTCCTGAGGACAAAGGGTAATCGACTAGAGATTCTTCCCAATCTACCTAACATACCTCAAACAACAATGAGTTATCCCTACACGATAGGTTCATAAGTAACCAACTCCAATCCCTTGATAAATGGAATCAACCTAAGCAATCACCAGACCTAACTCCCGTTAATGGTCACTACCTAGAAGGCATGAAGAACCAACCTACCAAAGCCAAAAAGCCCCCTAGTCATCAACCCCTTAGGCTGAGATGCATATCCTAAGCATCTAAGGCATTGTGTAAGGATGAGCTAATATCTGAAATCACCATGATCAGGCATTCCATTGAATGCTTTTCGGGCGCTGGAATACCCAAGATTAGATTTCGATTGGCGTGAAAGAAACCAGCATTAAGCACAATGAAACAAAAGGGATGTATATTCAAACAAGCTTAGGTGCTAAGGTGAGATCTGGACATCAACCCTAGTCTACCCCATCCTCAGGAACTTCAGGAAACTACTCACTACTCATGGATATGATACAGGAAAAACAGATATGATAACTTCAAAGCTAAACATGATGATCAAAGGTTAAACAGCAAGAACTCAAACCCAATAAAGCAAGAACATCAATGGAACAGTAAGAAACCCAAAAAATGATCAAAGTTTAAAACAGAAGATTAAAAGCAAAAATGGAAGATCAACATGCACCAGATAAGAAACAATCTAAATCTAAGCAGGAAAGTAAAAGAAAACAGTACATTAGCATAAACTTAAAAGATTCTGGATTTTTTACACCAAGAACAACAAAGGAAACAAAAACCTAAAAAGGAAAAAAACAACAGTTGGTAAAAAGGAGGCGCTTTAGGGCTTATATAGTGTTCAGAGGAAAATCCTAAATCGCGCTAAAGACAAAAAATAATCATTGGCTTGGGTCATGGATCAGGTTCATTCCAGATTTGAGTTGGTCGGGTTGGAGCGTGGTTGGCTCGAGATGAGAAGAATGCGTGATCGATCCAAAGGTTGAAGTGGGATCGATCCAGAGGTTGAAATGGGATCGATCTAGTGTTGAGGTTGAGATCGATTTGGAGGCGAAGTTGGGATCGATCCGAGCTGGGGTTGCTTGAATGGGATGGGATCGATTCAGACTGTTGAGGTGGGATCGATCCGGACTGTTGAGTGGGATCGATCCAGAAGTGAAGTAGGATCGATCTAGACTTAGTCTTGAGATCGATCTAGGTTGAGTGTGGGATCGATCCATGTTGTGTGCTGGTCCATTCCACATTTTCTGCTCCTTTTCTAAATTCTCACAAAACCATCATGAAAACTCCTGAAAGTCCTGAAAAATCTCCAAAATGCGTGCATATGCGAATACTAATGCAAAAGTCCCTAAAAATCACAAACTTACTAAAAGCGACAATAAATGTGATATATGCACGCCTAAAGACCTCAAAATTGATGCTAAATGACTCCTAAAAACCATGAAAATTCAGAGTCATCATAAGGCCATCCAGAGTTCCTTAGAGGTCTGTGCTTCTTGACTGTACACTTTATACAGTGTATCAATGAGGCGACCTAAGATCCAACCGCGACAAACAAAGTCGTGATGCTTCCAAGCATCAACAGCAGCTTGAACGTAGGCATCGTTGTTTCCCAGAGGAACAATTAGTGGATCGTTTGTGAGGAATTTATCAGCATGCAGATTGCTCATGTAGAAGAGCATCTTGTTTTTCCATGTTTTGAAATGGTTCCGTCGAACTTCTCAGGAAATAGGCCTTGTGCCATTGTTGCAGGCATTTCGACGAAAGCATCTTTCAGAGCCAAAGTCTGAGCTGTATTGGCAGACCAGTCATCCATGCACATCCAGATTCGATGTATCTGGTAGACACGCGAGTTGGGCTTAGTCACTTTAACGGGCCTAATGAAATTTAATTTGGGCATTAATTTTAATCTGGTCCAAAGTTAAATATTGGTTCGAATTAATGTTGGACCGAAAATTAATTTGGTCTGAAATTAAAAAATTTCCCCAAAAAGAACTTATTTAATGGACCTACGACATGTGTCGTGCCGAGCTGGCGACGCGCGCTCGTTTGGTCCTCCTCTCTCACTTCCACCATGCATATTGTCTCTTTGCTACTCACTTGTAAGCACTACATGAGTAGTTTCTATATTTACCACTTAAAATCATTCTTTACAAGCAATGTGGGACTTTGGTAATATGCTGACTTTTTGTGTGTTCAACCTACACACTTTGACCTCACATTTATCATTCAGTTTAACTTCAAATTTAGCATTTGAATATATAAAGTTATAGTCCAAACTACAACCTATTCAATGCTCCCAAAATCCAGCGATTTTGAGCAACGATCTTACCGGAAAACTCGCTGAAAAAATGACAAAAGTCACTGTCCAAATTTTGAGTTCCAACATACATACACCCACACTTTTACAAGTACATTCGCTACTGAGGACGGCGACAGTAAATAGAGAATTTTTTTTCTTTTTCTGTTTAGGGTTAGTCTAACTAGTGTTAGGTTAGTCTAACTAGTGTTAGGTTAGATTCGGTTAGATGCAATTAAAATCTTGTTTGGTTAATTGGTTTTGGTCTAATATATTTTATGATTTTGATGAACTTATCTTTTTTTTTTGTCAAAAACATTTTATAAAAAAATACTCTATCATACTATATATACTAACATTATTATAATTCGACAATCGAAATTAATAATCATTAATTTAAGATAACCTGATTGGAAGGGAAAGTGCAGTCAATATCATGTAACACACGACTGAGATTTGAAAGGTGGAAGCATTGATGCAAAAGCAAATTAGGTCCATAAAAGTTGGTGCCTTCTTTTTCAACTTGTCCTTATTTCCATTTTCTCCACTCAAAACTCCTTATCTCCGATGTGCTCTCAAAATTCGTATATGTATATACATATAAATTACATTTTATACTAAACTTACTCATAATACATATTGTCATTTACTGTTCGGCTTATAAATTCATATGTACTGTTCATCTTTAATAATATTGTGGTTTATTCTTATAAAATACTCATAAAACTTATAAATTCCTATGTGCTGTTCAGCTTTGATAAAAATATTACCCCATCCATTTTTTAAATCTCGTTTGAAATTTTTTTTAAAAGTTACTATTTTTTATTCTTTCTTAATTATTACGTCATATTATTTTATTTTGATAATTAGTGAGTAAGAAAGTAGACATAAGTTAAAATATTTGACTGAAATACGCATTAAAAACATAAAATGACATTTATAATAAAATACTAAATGACTTAACGTTTAGAATATCTAATTGAAGTTTTGTAGGCTGTTTTCTTAGTATCATTACACAAATAATGCACTATATATATTAAGATAATGAAAATTACAGATAAAAATATGATAAACTTCAAATCTGTTAAACCCCAAATCAATATTCTTAGAACTAACCAAAAATATTGTAACCTAGAAAAAGAATTAGAATTAGTATAGCTATAGACAATTTCTACAAAAAAAATAGAATGTAACAACAAAAAAAACAAAAAATATTGAAAATTGGAAGTAATTAAAAATCTGTTAGGTAACAAACAAATTCATGTGTACTAAAACCAATACATATGTATTATTAATATTATTAATAATATTATTATTATTATTATTATTATTATTATTATTATTATTATTATTATTATTATTAATATTATTATAAAAGAATAATTATTATTATATTTGAGTATGAAATCAGGAAATGGAAAGAAGGACAAAGAAGTGTGTGGAACTGGGGTTGGTGTCTAACAAAGAAGAGACATTTAATATTATGTTCTCTACGTTGGGATCTTTTCTAAGTGACCCACTTTTGTTTTGCTGTCTTATTTGCATATTTCACTTTCATTATTTCATCCTTTAGTTCTTCTACATCTACAAAACCATGCATCCCCATTTTACCTAACCATATGCTCTATATCCATACGTGCTTCACAAAATACATACACTTTAATAATAGTTATCCATTACCATATAGTACAAATTAAATGTATATCTACTTACAGAAAATAATATTTATTAAGTGGTTAAAGATCTACTTCTACATTTATCTTCATTGGAGTTCGATTCTACGAACATTGATGAATTTGTTAATTTTGTAAAGAGTTCGGTCAAGTTTGTAGGGAGCTTGCATAAAAAATTGTATATTATACTAATCCATCAAAATGTTTTATTATAAGGATATTAAGAATCCAAAATATATTGGCAGTTATGTATGAAGAGTTTAATTATCATGAATCTATATTAGTAACACTAGATTTTAATAGGGTGAAACTAGGGGTCGGACGGATCCTAATCTTTTTAATAAATTCAAAAAAATTTAAAAAAAAAAAACATAATCTTCATAGTGGATATCCTAATCTTCATATTGAATTTAAAAAATTCTGGATTAGATCTCAGAAAATAAATTCACTCTTAAATTTTAATAAAATTAATAAAACATATATCTTTTTCAATAACAATGAATTTTGATTAAACGTTAAAATCATAAACGAATAAAGGTGAATTCTCTTGATAATATCAGAATCGGTAAACGAACAACAATAAATTTAATTAATAATTAAATTCATAGATCACTAACAATGGTTTGGGTTGGGTTGTACAAGTTCCATGAGGACCTATTGATCTTTTCGGTATACAGAGAATGCATGCGGGATTGTCACTACTACATACAGAGTTAGTAAGTCTTATTTGGGTTTTGCGTTGTTTATCACGATCAAGTTTTCAATGTGATAATTTCTTCACAGATTTCACAGAACTGGTTAATATGGTGGACTCACCTTCCGAATGGCCGGTTTTCGCTGCAGAACTTTGGGACCTATCTTCTTAAAGGTCCTCACATCCCGGTTTTTGTCTCCATCAATGTTCAAGAAATTTCAACAAGAGAGCGGATTTCTTAGCCAGAACGGTACGCCAACGTAAGAAGATTTTCTCCTATCAGAGTTCAAGTACCCCGAGTTGGTTGTCTTCATCTTTCCAGAGTTTACTTTGAGTTAGAATTTGTTTTTTCGGTGACAAAAAAAAAGATCACTAACAATGGAATATATAAATTCTTACAATTTACATAAATCTTAACCTAACACCCTATTAATATTTTAATCTTACTATAGACACAATATAGTATAGAAAATTCTCAAAGATATCACAAAATTATGATATTCTAAAAATATCACACACTCCTTAAAAGATAAAAAATACTGCAAAAAAAATTTTGTTCCAAAAAATACCAAAATTTTGAAGTAGCTTTAAAATTTGTAATTTAAATCCCAAAATCAAACCTTTTTCACTTCAAAACTAAACACTAAACTCTATTTAGTGAACCAAAACCCAAAATTTTAAATTTTAAACCTTTAAATTTACTTTTTATGTTTGTGGTACTTTTGAAACATTTGAAAGTGTATGGTATTTTTGGAACTTTTCATAATGTAGTATTTTTGAAATTTAAACTTCAAAAGTATTTCAAAAAATTCATTATATATATAGTAAATCTAGTCATGTTCGAATAAATAGAAAAGCCAAAGATTATTCTTGTCTGGTATGAAAATGAATACCTCCCTTATGTAGAATGGACTCTCCATGTGCACTGATTTATTGTAGATTCTTTCATTTCCCACCTATATATATCTACACATTTATTTTATTTTCCTAAAAATATAAGTTTTTCTTTTATTAAAGGTAAAAATATAAGTTTCTTAAAGATTTTTAAAAATTATCCAATAGAGGGAAACAGAGTAGGCCACATGCTAATGCTTATGCTCTTTTTCTCTCTTTTTTTCTTCTCCTAGCCAAGCGAAGCAATGTGTGTTGAAAGATTGCTCACATTTTAGAATTTAAAAATATATATATATATATATATATA
>OVBE01009254.1:0-15256 GCA_900406425.1 Iberis pinnata | reverse complement strand
GTCAGGGGAAAGCAATTGTGCAGATACTTAACAAAACAATGGTACAAAATAACATACCTTGTGTTCTCCCCGCGAAGGAATTCTAGTGGTCCTTGGTCTTTCTGATCCTCTCTTTGTCTTAGGAGGGTTTAGAGTCTCCTCAGCCACGACAATATTTGTGTCCCTTTCTTTCGCAGGTGGTAGAATTTTTTCTGTCCACAGATTTCCCCATGTTTTCACGGAAAAACACTCCCCCACGAGTGTGTAGATGTCTACAATTTTTAATCCTACACATGCAAGAGCATGACTACGGAACCAACAACACATCAAAGACCCTACAAGTGCACGTCTTTTTAAAAGTCAACTGTGAAGACGTACCCATTACTGTCATTAGCTTGAAAAATCCAATATGTTGCTGCAAGCACGACACTATATGTAGCAGCTTTTAGATGTTCATTTAAGAGGTTTTCAATTTGTGGTGTACAGCGGGTGGACGTTTTCCTGGATTTCTCTCTTCTTGTGCAAAACCATTTCATTAGCATTGTGCGGATGGCTTCTACCATGATGGCAATAAGCAAACCTAGCGATTCTTGAAGTACAACATTCAAGGATTCCGAGATGTTGCTACTCATAAGGTTGTAACGCATACCCGGAAAATAAGCCAGTGTCCAATACGGCACGCCAATGTCCACCACATACTTGGCATAGTTCTTGCTTTGATTCTTGATCTCCTTGAACCAGTATCTAAAATCACCCACCATGTACGCTCTTGCCGCATTGGATACCATGGTTGCAAGCCCATCACATTTGAACCTATGCTTTATGTTCCTGAATAAGTGCACAACACAAGCGCCATGCTTTGCCCGTCGATATACTTTTCGTAGACCAGAATATATAGCCTGATGCATGTCGGAGATGAATACAAGATCCTCATTGTCCTCAACGAGCCTTGATAACTGTGTAAAAAACCATGTCCACCCAGCTGTGTTCTCACCATCTATTACCCCAAAACCCAAAGGGAATAATTGGTGGTTTCCATCTTGTCCACTGGCTGCCATTAAACAGCTTTGATACTTCTCTTTTGTTTGGGTACCATCAATGACCACAACCTTTCGTAGGTACTAAAAACCTGCCACATAAGCTCCCATAGCAAAATATAGATAATTGAATAACGTGTTGCCACCTGCTGACTCCACAGTCTTAACTGCGGTTATCGTCCCTGGATTTGTTGTCTTTAGCATTCTCAAATATGTGGACAAGTAATTGTAGATGTCCTCCTCGTTGCCCCTTGCCTTTTTCATTGCAATCTCTTTTTTTCCAAGATTTCATATACAAAATAGTCACGTGCAACTCGGATAACACTATAGCAGGGACCTCACAAGCTCTTGGTCCTTTCTGTCCATGAGCATATTTACTTTTTATTAGTTCACCTAGAATTTTGGTTGTTGCTTTTTTACTGTAATGAGATCTTGATTCCACATCACATTTTTGTTTCAAATTTTCCGTCTTGATTTCCATGTTTTCTGAGTCGTGGTGCCTCGTTGCATATACCCTCCAATCGCAATTCTCGTCCTCACATACCACAATAACTCTTGACTTGTCAGAATTTATCACCTTGAAGGTGAATAACCTATTAACCGAATACACAAATATAGCTTTATATAGTTCGACTTTGTTCTTAAAAACTAATCCTACATATAGTGCATATCCCCCTTTTTCAAATTCATGTTTGCTCTTTCGCTTCTAATCAGCTTCACATTTTCTGCGAAAGGGGATGGATCGATTGCAAAAATAGGGATATCTGTTGGAATGGACGCGTCAAAGTTATCAAATTGTTCTCTTCGTTGACCATCATCTTGTCCACTCACTAGTTCTCCATCTACCTCATCCCTATTAAACACCACTAGCTCCTGTCCAGCGCATTCACGGTTTTCTTCTTCAGCAACTGCGAGACAGTTCTCGTCTCCGATAAAAGCATCTTGTCCACCTTCACTCTGATTTGTGTCAACTGGATCACTCACATGTCTTGACGATTCCCCCATTTCTAACATATTTTTTTTGTCTACCAACTGTCTCAACTGACCTCAATAGTTCTAGATGCCCACCACTCATAAATTCTTCCCCATCATTATCATACATACGCTTAAATGAGTAGGGATCCTAATCTGGTGGGTACTTGCTATCAATCAGTTATGTCATGTAGTCGTAATCATAACTACGACACTCATCTTCACCACTAGATTCACCAGTTCTAGGGTCGTCCACGTTTTCACTACTCGCAGCCCGGATTGATATTTTCTGTTTCTTAACCAGTTGTCCATCCCGATCGATTTCGTCTCTGTGGACCTGCTCCAGTAGACTGACTTCATTTAGGAACTCGTTGTCTTCGTATATATGGTCACCTTCATCAATTGACCTTATTGGCTCCTCACCATCGACTGTTGGTGTTAACTGTGGGATATTAATTCGACATGTATCGTCTCCGACTTTTATGTCCAGGAACATAGTTAGTCCACCATCATCTTGTTTTTTGATCCTGAACATTTCGAGGTTGTCATCCGAGTCGACTGTAATGGATGGCATCTTAGCCTGCGTAAAAACTAAACCCGGACCCTCGCTCCAAAATCTTAAGAATAGTGTTTCTGACTTCGTCTCAAATGCAGTTGCGACCTTTCTCGAGAAACACACGAAGATGTTTGTTGCACTCAATGCCACGCATTTTGCATACTTTTTTCTTGATAGACAGAAATGTCATATTCCAGTTTCATTGCACTCCCATTCCCCGACAATAACCAACACATGTCCATCTATATCTGGCCAACAACCAACTACCATCGGCAATGATTGTTGTCTATCCACGTGCTGTGGATAGACATTTAAAAAACCAGCATTAACAACCAGAAATTGCAGAGTAAATGCAAACACCAACCAACAAAGTTGTTGATCTTCACCAGAAACTCGTCCACCAGTCCTCGTAGAGATTATGTCATGCTATTATCCACTAGATTTTGCATTAAATGTCATTTATTACTAATTAATTCACGTCAAATTATGCTCTTCATACCACCGTACGATTATTTTTTGCGCCAAAAAAGGAAAGAGGTCGACCGATGGCATGCTAGTCTTTTACCCTATGCCATTGTGCCATCGATTTATGGCGTTTCCCGAAACATTGGCAACATATGGCATTTTCGGAGATAAGCGCATCCAATTATGGTAGTTCCAGATATTCTCCCATATGTCATGAATGTACCCACAATTTTACGGTTTCTCCAATTGATTAACGAAATAGATGTTACAGAACAGAACAAAAAGCTTATATTATAAATAAAACAAAAGTCAAATGTTCACCAAAAATCGTTCGTAAAAGTCTATCAGTATCAATCTTCAACCAGTATGTCGCCAGCTCTCCGCCGTTAGTAATTTTTGTTCTCTTTGCTTTCCTATTTTCTTGGCCGCCTCTTACGAATTACGTCATCTTCATCGAGTCCATATACATACTTTTTAAGAAAGTGCGGCAAGCCTGTGTAAACATAATAAACTTATAGATAGGCATTACTGCACTCAACAAATTATAATAAAGCCAAATACTACTCCAAAAAGAAAATAATTTTTGCCATTCAATTTTTTGAGGGAATAATAATCATATGATATTATTTTAGTCAACCCTTTAACATCGAGATTGGAGCTCATGATCTCGAGACACATAATCTATCTCAATGAAACTATGAACACCGACATTGGTCAAACTTTTCCTTGAGAACAATACGTATTATAGACATATAGTAGTCTCAAGGCATTATCTGCCACATTGTCAACGTTCAAAACTTGTAACTAAAGCCTCCTCCCTATATATAAGCACGCATGCAAGGGACTAATTTCTCTCATAGCAACAACTATTCACCTCAAAGATTCAAAACTTTATTTATAACTCATACAGAAACTAAAACTAATTGAATGGCTCGTCTCATGATTCTTTGCCTTTTTCTAGTCCTCGTCTCCTCGGCTTATCTATCTCCGGTTACATCAAGGAAGCTTTTAGAGGCAAGAGAGGAGGAGAAAAGGCAAGTGTCTAAATCAAAATCAACGCCAAGCAAAGAGGATCACTTCACCGTTGATCAGATATCCGTTCCTAGTCCCGGTGTTGGACATCCCGATGGTGGCCTTTAACTCTCTCTCTGAGGTTTTGCGTCTACAAAGATCGATCGTTGTTAGCGCATTTCACCAATATAAACAATGGGCAACTAGTATCTAGCTTATAGAAGTGTTATTTTGTATACAAAAGAATAATATTACAAGGTCCAGTATGGAACTACTACTCAAGTTAATATTGTAATAATTTCAAGATGTCTTGAGCAAACAAAACAAACGTAATTCAGAGTTTACTTAACAGCAACTATCGGACAAATACAAACCCTTACATCAGTCACCAGTAAATTAAGCTAAACTAAAGGATGGCAACTCTATAATTAAGTAGGTACCAATTGATCTTTTGACCTAGTTGTGATTTCTCCAGGAAAATGGCGGAAGTGCCTAACTCCGTAATCAAATCCTTTAAGTAAGTGATTAATTTATATACTCTAATTTCTGACCCACATAAACGTACAAGTCTTATGTGGAACTTCACGATTATAATAAAACTCTACGAGGTGGCCTGGCTGTGGGTTTATTACCATAGAAACAGGCAACAATACGTATTTGATCCAACTTTTGGTCTTATTGACGCGGATAATCTAACATTTTTTTTTTTCAATTACTGGAGGGTGGAACATTTTCGTTAAATGCGATAGTACCTCTAGGTCATGAGCAAACAAAAACGCTAGGAAAAAAATTAAATAAATGAGAGAGAAAAAGTTACTTCGTATATACGTAAATGTCACCGCGTTTGCTGGGTGCAAGATAAATCTGCGAGATTTTGTTATGCAGATTGTTTGTGTTGCAAATTTGTTTTCGCATATTTGTTTACCGCATATTTTTTGTGTTACAGATTTGTTTTCTCACATATTTGTTTGTCTACTTGGCCGTAGATGTTTACGTCACTTCTACGTCACCTCAGATTTTTCATAAGATTTGTTTATATTGCAGATTTGTTCTCATAGATTTTTACTTACATTGCATATTTTTTTCATTATAGACATCTTTACATTACAAATTTTTTTTCTTAAACTGCAGATTTATTTTTTGTCATCGGAAATTTGTTTACACTGCAGATTTGCTTTTCGACTGCAGATTTGTTTTTTGTCGTCGCAGAATTATCAGTTTCCAAAATTACCAGAATAACCCCTTTGGCAGCGATTTTATTTTAAATCGACAGTGGCCGCAGTTTTGTTGCACAAGCTACCACATATTTTTTTGCCACATATTTTTTAAAAATATTTTGACCGCATATTTTCTTGTATTTCAGATTTTTAAAAACCGTGGCTGATTTTTTTTTCTTGGTCAACTGAATTTTTTTACCTATGTTTGTACATTGCAGAGTTGTTTATCTATTCCAGATTTTTAATACCCACAATAGGTTAAAACGACGTTGTATGAGTTAATCATTTCCTATAATATAAAGTCTATTTAATCACCATTGTAGAATTGTTTTCCCATTGGAACTTTGACTGACTAAGTTAATAAATCATACTATGTCGTTTTCACCTATTGCAGATTTGTTTCTCTTAGGCTAGTACGTATAGTAGTTGCAGAGTTGTTACAATATGCAGATAAGGAAAGAAAACTAACATATATATGCATGTTCTTTAGTCAAGAGTGTATCAAAATAGACACATAACCATAAGAGTTAAATACATATCCGTCTATCACTTGAAGAGATAGACCGTTACAAAAGCTATAAACACATCAATCATAACAATAGAAACCATCTTCATCTCCATCTTCAACACATCCATGTCAACTGTAGTCATCAGTACCAGGTCTTGCAGAGCTGCCAATTGTTCCATCTTAGTCACCTCTTGTACAAGAGCGCAATCAGTCTGTTCCGCAACTTTCTTCGTAGTTTTTTCCAATTCTTCCATGACTGTCATGTCCCACCACTTCCAAACGTGGCATCCACCATCCTAGGACATTAATAACATCAATACGAGTAGGCAGAACTGCATATTTGTTCTTCAATTGGTAAACAAAACTGCAAATATGAATGATAACCATTGAAGAACAATTTACGACCTACACTGTGACTCACACTTTTAGAAGTACACTTACATTTTGATTAGGACATGTGTAGAACAATCTTCCCTGATTCAGAAACCAATGGCGCTTTCGAAGATAATATCCTCACCATAGTAACACACCACCAGCGTCCCATATTCAGAAAGGTTTGTACCATCAAAGTGCATTGCATTCAGAGGAGGATGGAGACGAGGATGGCTCGTCACCTCTTCTTCGTTGTTGGATTTATGACCAAAACCAGGCGATTCTTGTTCATCGCTAATGTTGTAGCTATACGTCCTCATGTCGAAAATCGATCCACAAATTGAAGAGAAACAGTAAAAAAATCAATCTCCATATCAAAGAGAAACCATAAATATTCTATACCAAAATCAAAGAGAAATCCTAAAGTTGCGATTTACAAAAAGATTTTCTACAAAAGGGCATGATCAAAACGAGTTATTTCTACGATTTTCAAAGATAAATCAACAATAAAACAAATATATGCAATGCAAAATTGATTAAATATCTAAATGTTAAAATAAATATGCAATACAAACAAACTCTGCAATACAAACAAAAAACTGCAATTACAACAAAATTTTGCAGTACAAAAGTAAATCTCTAATGTAAATAGAAAAACTCTGTAATGCAAACAAAAATTTGCAATTACAACAAAATTTGGTAGTACAAAATTAAATCTCCAATGTAAATGAAAATAAATTTGCAATACAAAAAACTCTTCAGCTTCCTAAACAATAATAACTGTAATCAATATTGTCTCACACTACACGAAGCGACTTCAACAATCGCACATGTTCGTTGACAACTTTTCAGTTTCTATAAATATTGTCTCACTACACGAAAGTGTTTTCATTTTGTCTCTTCGCGAAAAAATAACAGGTTGTTCTCTGATTCATCTATCTCTCAAAATAATACAAATTCTATGTTTTTATACATTTCGTTTATGTTATCTGAGTACATTTCAGTAATCTTATTTTTGGTTTATTATATGAAATTATGGACAAGGTTAAACAAGTGAAGATCGACATAGATGATGACCACAATCATGCCAAAAAAGACAGGTTGTTATCTTTTTCATCTATCTCTCAAAATATTTTGTATTCTATGTATATTGTGTTTATATTATTTGAGTACATTGTAGAAATCTTATTTTTTGTTTGTTATCGGCAATCATGGACAAGGGTAAGCAAGCGAAAGTCGACATAGATGATGATTACGAGCATATGAAGGAACTTCATAAATAACACAAACTCCATAAACTTCATAATCATACGATTATGGTTATGTTGAACAAGCAAATAAGGGCCAAGGAGGATGCTATGGAAGCAAGGGTCAAGTACGAAAGGAAAAATTCCCAAAGTTTGTCTCTTACAAAAACAAAATTCGGCTGACAAGTTTAACATCAGTGCTGAGTGGATGAGGTTATCATCACTAGAAAAGGTGCTTAAGGAAGAATGGGAGAAGATTCAAATACCGGATGTCGGATTTTTAAAAAATGGGTTGCAGTTTCCAAGGGTTTGGAGGATCCTACGGGGATGAACCCGATTATTGATACAATAGTTTTTTAAAAGTAACTTTTAAGTTATTTTGGACTATTTTTTATGTTTGGACAATTTTTTTTATAAAAAATTATGGTTAGTTTAGTTTCTTTATTTTAAACAACCATAAAATCTAATTTTATGGTTGTAGATATTTTTAATCACCCAATTGCAGATTTTTTTGTTCATTACAGATTTTAAAAACAAATATGCAATATGTGGAACAAAACCGTAATTACCAAAATTGTTAGCAATACTCTGTTCTAAAATGAAACTAGAGACGTGGAAGAATAGAGTTTGTATCGTCCACATCTCTAATTTCAGTTTAGAACAGAGTATTGCTAACAATTTTGGTAATTACGGTTTTGTTCCACATATTGCAGATTTTTTTTAAAAAATACGCAATGGTTATTTGTCTTGGATTACAGATAGCCGACGAAGATATGAAGTTACTGGATTACATGGACTTACTTCTGTGTAGAGAAATGTGTTACCTTAGTTGTGATGAAGGTTATAAATCATGTAAAGATTTGTATAATTCTTCTAGTTAATGATGAACTATTAAGAGGAACGCAGTATTTGATTTGTATAAAATGAGTTTGCAGACGAAAAAAAAACTGCCAAACAAAAATAAAGTGTTCAAAACGCACAACGTAGACGAAGAGATAAAAAAGATATAACAACAAATGTATGTTTCAGAAGGACCACCACTGATCATCTCCATGAACACGCTAATTGCGTCCTCATCCTCCATCATCAACTGTAAAATAAATACTTAATTTCTCAATTGATATAATGTAAAATAAATACTTTAAAAAGTTAAAGGATAGTTAAAAAATGAATGAGGAGTTTGATTTGGTTCTAGATAGCGACCATCATACACAAAAAAAGAGAGCGATAATCTAGGTTTTTCTTCTCGCAATACTGAACCACCAATTTCTTCATACGTGTATGAACACGTATACTAAAAATATCTTGGATTCCATGCTGTTCAATGAGTTTTATAGTAACTCTCTTATCGTGATCCGCACATGTAATTTGGACACTCATGATTTGAAAGAGTTTCTAGATCTATTTTAGAGAGATAAAGAGATTTAAAAGTGAAAGATACACTTTTGAGAAACGCAACAATAGTTAATATTTGGTTACTTAGATATTTATTTGGTCAGCACCGACCACGAAAAACGTAGCAGTAGTTACTATTTGGTCAAATATCGAGTTTGAAAATCGCAGAGATGAAATCATTTGACAAGATAATAAATATGAATTTGCACATGAAATAATGTTGCAGATTTGTTTTCGGGTGTTTTAGAGAAACTAAATATAACTTCCAAAAGAATTATGCAATGATAGAATTAAATCGGCAACCGAGAAATAAGTGTACAATAGAAAATTCAATATGCGACATTAAATCTGCCATAGAACACTAAATTTGCAATAGAAGATAAAATTTGTAATAAAAAACTGAAATAAAAAGAATAAATATGCGATAAGGTAAAATAACTCTTCAAGGTATCTTCAAGGAGTACGAAAAAGTTGAAAAACAACTACCAAATTTCTGACCTTCGAAGTCACAACGAGAACAAACGAATAGTGAAGACAGAAACGAACGAACGCCTAAGAAGAAGACGAAGCCACACGACATAACGAAGAAGAACGACATTGAAGAACAAAGAAGAACGGCGGCGAAGAAAAACGACGACGAGATGAAGCAACAGTGAAGATAAAAAAATGGCGATGAAGGCTAGAGATGCTATTATCTCTATAGAATCTTTATCGTCATCAACATAAGTTAAAAAGTTTTTTTTGTTTTTATTACGTATTTTAAGATCGTTTATAGATGATCGAGGTTGTGTGTTTTACTCTCTTTTTTTTTTAAGAAAAATATGTTTAACTACACCCTCCACGGGTCGAACCCGGATACCGGAATCACAAGTGAAGATTGTTCCGCCACTAGGCTAGCTGTGCTCGGCGATCGGTGCACTATTTACCAATAAAAAGTATGTTACACGAAATAAATATTTTCTATGCATCAATGAAAAAGACAAAAAAATCTATTCCGTTTGTAGACGTAAGTCGAAAGCCCACTTATGTGCTTTGCCGAACAAAAAAAAATCGGCCCAATTAAGATAAAAAACTTGAACTTACGTGGCATACAATGATTCGTTTTACTATCGTGCCACGATTTTAGCAATAATCGACAAATAATAAAAAAAATTAAAAAGATTATAAGAAGTCACCTTCGTTGACCATCAAAACAACAACGCTCTTTCTTTGTGTGAAGGAGAAGAAAAATTCTCGAAGCCGTCGGTTTCGGAGCTCTTATCGGTCTCATTTCTCTCTACGTACATCGTAAGTGCTCGCTTCTCTCCTCTATATCACTTTTAGTTTTTCTGATTGTGTTCACCTGAATGTTTTCTTTCACCATCGTGATCTGTGAGTCATTTTTTTTAAATTCGGAATTTTTTGGGTGTGACATGAATCAGATCTCTATGAGTTTTTATCTAGGTATTGAGATCTGTTTCGCGAGTTCTAGTTACCGATCTGTATGGAATTTATGGATCGGAGGCGTTCTAATAGATCTGGTTTGTAGTTTAACTGTGATACCGCTTGAGATAACTTTCCGTTGCTCTTATCAAAGAGAGATTGAATTTTTTTTTTGTGTTTCCAATCTTTTGAACAGTGGCTTAAGAAATTGTTCAGATTCATTGCTTTGAATGCTATGATGTTAGTGGCCTTAGATAAATACTTGTTTGTTAGTTGTTGGTTCGCATGGATGAATTAACTTTCAAATTTGCATGTAGATTATAAATTTGTTACATGCGTATGGAGTAGTTTAGTTTTCAAGAAATCTCCTTTGCTTTAGATGCTAACTTGAATATTACTTTGTGATTTTAACAGAAGCAGATAAACTTTATCAGCCTAATTTGATACCACAATGGGAGGAGGATTTCGAGTTTTACATTTGGTGAGGCCATTCTTGGCTTTTTTGCCAGAGGTCCAAAGTGCTGATAGGAAGGTGCCATTCAGAGAGAAGGTTATCTACACAGTCATCTCTCTCTTCATCTTTCTTGTCTGCAGTCAGCTTCCTCT
This sequence comes from Iberis pinnata, assembly GCA_900406425.1. NCBI lineage: Eukaryota > Viridiplantae > Streptophyta > Magnoliopsida > Brassicales > Brassicaceae > Iberis > Iberis pinnata. Next base: position 4,469 of record OVBE01009254.1, on the reverse strand, counting down.
GTATGGAATTCATTCTACGACGGGTGCAGATCCGTTCTACTGGATGCGTGTCATTCTTGCATCCAATCGTGGGACTGTGATGGAGCTGGGTATTACTCCTATTGTCACATCTGGACTCGTCATGCAACTCTTGGCTGGTTCGAAGATTATTGAGGTTGACAACAACGTCCGTGAGGATCGTGCCCTCCTGTAAGTTTTGACCATGTCTTTTCCCTAGTAATTTTTGCCAAATCTGGTTTTGATTTAGCTGTTTCTGGAAAACCTTAAGCTATGGTCGATTGAGTTCTTATTCTTTCTTGTACTTATTTTGTAGGAATGGTGCTCAGAAGCTTCTTGGAATTCTGATTGCCATTGGTGAGGCTGTTGCCTACGTTCTTTCTGGAATGTATGGTCCCGTTGGACAGCTTGGTGTTGGAAATGCCATTCTGATCATCCTCCAGCTTTTCTTTGCCNCTTTGCCGGAATCATTGTTATCTGCCTTGATGAGCTCCTTCAAAAGGGATATGGTCTCGGCTCAGGGATTTCCCTTTTCATTGCCACAAACATCTGGTACGTCAAGTTCTTCCTCTTTTTAAAAAACCGTTTCTTTCCTTTTAGAATCCTAGAACAAGTATTCTTTCGGGTAAATGACATCCTTAGAATTTCAAATTTGATGATAAACAGTGAGAGCATTATCTGGAAAGCCTTTAGCCCTACTACCATCAACACTGGACGTGGTGCTGAGTTTGAAGGTGCTGTTATTGCATTGTTCCACATGCTGATAACGAAGTCCAATAAGGTTGCGGCTCTACGCCAAGCTTTCTACCGGCAAAACCTTCCAAATGTTACCAACTTGCTTGCCACAGTCTTGATCTTCCTGATTGTGATCTACTTCCAAGGTTTCCGTGTTGTTTTACCTGTGAGATCTAAGAATGCCCGTGGGCAACAGGGTTCTTACCCTATCAAACTGTTCTACACCTCAAACATGCCCATCATTTTGCAATCTGCTCTCGTCTCAAATCTTTACTTCATCTCTCAGGTACAGACACTCTTTCCACTTCGCTGTACATGTCTAATCTCCACAATAATAAAAAATTGACAATGGTTTCCTTTTTGCTCACAGCTTCTATACAGGAAGTTCAGTGGAAATTTCTTTGTAAACCTTTTGGGACAGTGGAAAGAATCTGAGTACAGTGGGCAATCTATTCCAGTTAGTGGTCTGGCTTACCTCATCACAGCTCCAGCAAGGTAATGCAGAGTCTTTTGATATTTGTTTAAATAGACCTAATTGGCATGCATTATCGGTTTGATGAATATCCGTTGGTACTGTGGTTGCAGCTTCTCAGATATGGCAGCTCATCCATTCCATGCTCTGTTCTACATTGTATTTATGCTCACTGCTTGTGCTCTTTTCTCAAAGACATGGATTGAAGTTTCTGGATCTTCTGCTAGGGACGTAGCTAAGCAGCTCAAGGTACGTAAATCATAATAGCTGAATTCATGACTGTCTGATTTTTGACATTTGCTAATTACTGAAATCTCCATATGTAACAGGAACAACAAATGGTGATGCCAGGACATAGAGAGTCTAACTTACAGAAGGAGCTGAACAGGTACATCCCAACAGCAGCAGCTTTTGGAGGAGTGTGTATCGGTGCACTAACTGTTCTGGCTGATTTCATGGGAGCCATTGGGTCTGGAACTGGAATCCTCTTGGCAGTCACAATCATATATCAGTATTTCGAGACGTTCGAGAAGGAAAAGGCCAGTGAGCTCGGCTTCTTCGGGTTCTAAGTTAGCTTAAAGATGTAAACTTTGCTGAGGCAAAAGCAGAGTTTTTGAAGCAGACGAGGCACTTTAGCTTCTGTGCCAACTTCAAAGGGTTTTAACTGACAATTTGAAGGGGCATCTGAGGAAACGTTTTTTGGTTATTCACACAAGGTTTTCACTTTAGCGTATTTCTTTTCATGTTTATGTTTTTTGGTTCTTTAAAATTAAGTTAAAAATATGTGATAGACGCTTTNGGCACTTTAGCTTCTGTGCCAACTTCAAAGGGTTTTAACTGACAATTTGAAGGGGCATTTGAGGAAACGTTTTTTGGTTATTCACACAAGGTTTTCACTTTAGCTTATTTCTTTTCATGTTTATGTTTTTTGGTTCTTTAAAATTAAGTTAAAAATATGTGATAGACGCTTTTCTAATGTATGTTTTTAGGATTTTCACTATTGAGCAAGTAATCAATTCACTTTTTTTTTAATTGAAAGCAATAATCACATGGAACATGGAAAACATAGATGTATAAATCAAGTTTAAACACAAGAGGAAAGGAGACAAACAATTAAACTGTGAAAGAAGTAGTAAAACAATATGNTTCTAATGTATGTTTTTAGGATTTTCACTATTGAGCAAGTAATCAATTCACTTTTTTTAATTCAAAGCAATAATCACATGGAACATGGAAAACATAGAAGTATAAATCAAGTTTAAACTTAAGGAGGAAAGGAGACAAACAATTAAACTGTGAAAGAAGTAGTAAAACAATATAGTTTTGAGGCCAACCAGATAACAGTAGTTGATCACGCAAGCCTCTTGCAATGGTTCTCCACCACGAGCTTTTTCATTTATATTAGGTATGGCCCGTGTGTATACGCGTGTTTGTATCTAGTTATATCTATTTATATAGTTATATCTATTTANGTAGTTGATCACGCAAGCCTCTTGCAATGGTTCTCCACCACGAGCTTTTTCATTTATACTAGGTATGGCCCGTGTGTATACGCGTGTTGTTTGTATCTAGTTATATATATTTTTCTTAATTTCCAATCTAGTTATATCTAATATATGTATATACTCGTTAGGTAATCTTTGAAGAGATCTATGGAAAATTTTAATTCAAAAATCATAAGTCAATAGATATCTACAATTATCTAATGAAATTCATTATTTCAGTGACAAAATAATGACTCCATTGAGCACCAGCCTTCAGATAATATATCTATGACAACAATTAATGAAAAAGTTAACAAATAAGTACCATATCTAAGATCCAATAAAAAAACAATGGACAACTATTTAAGAGATCATCAACACACAGTTGAAGAAGATCGCTACATGTAAGCGAAAAAAACTAAAGTAAAAAACAACTTTAAAGATATGAACTAAACGTTTTAGTTTTATTTTGATAACACAATTTTAAAGAGACCATATATATACAAATAAGAAACTGAATCCTGGATCTTTGTAGTGTGTTTTCCTGAGATACAATGATAGATACAAAGGTATAGATGTAATTATCCACCCACAGGAAAATTATTCATCAGTCGTCATGTGCTTTTTGATGAATAACAGTTTTCTTTCAAATACACTTACAAAGATCTCATACCTGAACCAGTTACGACTTTGTTATCTGCTTCGCAAGCAGGATAACTGTTCGATTCCTATATATGATACTCCAAACTCTGATGAATTACCACCACGGGCTCCTTATACACGTTTTGATTTATATATAAATCACCTATCTCATACACAAAATTTTCCTTCTCATCAGAAGATGATGAGTTTGAATTGCCACAACTACCAATACCTCCTTCACAACCATAATCAAATTCTTCAACTCCTTAAACTCCAAATACATCATCAGCTAGTGATTCTTCATACGGTTTACTCTTTGCAGCTATATATTTTTCCACTTTGCAAAATATAGTGACTTCTACTCAAAATGTATATTCTATGACAACACGAGGTAAGAATAGGATTTCAAAACCTAATCCTAAATATGCACTTCACCTCACTATAGCTACCATACATGTTGAACCCAAATCAGTAGCATCAGCTCTCAAACATGAAGGATGGTCTCAAGCTATGAATAATGAAATAGCGTATGTTCCTCAAACTCCCACATGGACTATTGTTCCTCTAACTAAAGACATGAATATACTTAGTTATACGTGGGTTTTCAGAAGAAAAAAATTAAAGTCGGATGGATCTTTGGATAAGCTCAAAGCAAGATTAGTAGTTAAAGGTCTTCTACAAGAAGAAGAAGTTCATGTTGTAGAAACATAAAGTCCTGCTGTGAAAAGAGCCACAATAAAAACATTTTCACACACGAGCTATCAAACATTGGGATATTAGACAACTGGATGTATGGAATGCTTTTTTACATACTTTAATAAACTGTGTGTATGAAGCAGCCTCATGGGTCTGTTGATTAAGCATATCCTAATCATTTCTTCGGTTTAACCAAGGCTCTTAATGGATTTAAACAAGCTCCTAGAGCCTGGTTTGATAAGTTCAACAATTACTTGTTGGATTATGGTTTTTCTGTGCAAAATCGTATCCTTCTTTATCCACTTACAAGAAAGGTATGGATACAATGCTTTTACTATTGTATGTGGATGACATTGCTTTGACATAAAGTAACAACCGTCTTCTGAAGACATTCATAAACATTTTAAGCTCAATGTTCAAAATGAAGAATTTGGGTAAGATAC
>OVBE01009253.1:0-16242 GCA_900406425.1 Iberis pinnata | reverse complement strand
TGTTTTTACTTGACTAGTTGTTCATTCCCTGTTTTTACTTGACTTGCTGTTTTCCTTGTTTTCTTTTATGCACATCATCTTTCATGTCCTGCTCATTTTATGCATGTTTTTTTGTTTAGGACTTGTTAGAAAAAAAACCCATTCTTCTTGTTCGACTTGAATTAGTAGAATCCATTGCATCTAGAGTGGTTAATGTCTGCACCCATTTGGATTGACACCTATTACTACTACAACGACATGATAGTATAATAGGAATTGACCCGGAAAAATCCTACTATCAATAGGGAATGTAGGAGCCGGTGTAACAACAAGTAATTTAGCCTCATGATTGAGGAGTTTTCATGTATTCCAATGAGAGAAGGTGAGAATTCTCTACCTTCCATCTGTTCTACAAGTTGCTTGTAGTCTTCAAATAAACCATCAAGGATGAAGTCAATCTGTTCTTCATGCTCAGTGATCTTCCCAAGAATGGCGAGTTGATCAAACCGAGTTGTGAGGCCTTGAAAGTACTCATCAATGGTCTTTGCGCCTTTGGTCCATCGTTTTAGTTGAATCTTGAGTTGTTTGATATGCCCTCTGTTTGGCATAGCATATGTGGTAGCAATTTTTGACCAAGCAGCTACAAATGCAGTTGCCATGGAGACAAGTGGTTGAATGTTGATTGAGATACAACCAATCAAAGCACAATAGATCAACTGATCCTGGCGAGTCCAGGTATGAAATTCTGGAGTAGGAGTAGACACATACTCTACAGTGATAAATTCTTCTGGAATGGGACGCGAGCCATCAAGAAAGTGAGCAAGGTCATAACCTTTGAGAAGAGAGTAGACCTCGAGACTCTACATAAGGTGATTAGATGTAGAGAGCTTGGTGACATTCATCATGTTGACATTGAGAAGAGAATTGTTTTGAAACGTAGCATTGTTTGAGGAGTTGACAACAGGGATAGAAGTTTGTGTGTTAGGCATGTTTGCAGAAAAAAGCGTGAAGCAAAAAGAAGAAAAAGAAGATTAGAAGAAGGCGGCTGAGAGCTTGAAAGATTTTTAGGTAACCTAAAACAACTTTGATACCGTATAATGTTTGAAAGAATATATTATTGAATCAAGAACATACAACAGTTTATCTACAAACATTGTTTTCATAATAAAAAATATTCATAGTATCTTATTTCTATATGTGTATCCTTAATACATATGTGTATTGTAACAGATTAAGTAACGATAGATTCTCGATCTCAAGGATTCCACTGAATCCAAAGTGATCAAGAGGTGAAGGAAACTAGAAAATCACCTCGAAAAACAGGTTAACAATGGTGGATGAAGGTGATGATGAATTACAGAGAGTAAAGAGAAGATAATATTTGTTGTTATGATTTACTAATTTTTGAAAAGGGCATAAAGCCTTCCATATAGAGTTAACTTGAAGAGAAGATTAAACCACAAATAACTAAACCTAATAATAAGATACCAAACTAGAAATTAGATAATCAAACCGAGTTAGTGATCGGTTTATGCTGTTACATGTATCCTTAATTCCCATGAGCTGAGAAATAACAGAAGACATATAGGGACGGTAATATGCGAATAATTTGAAATCAAATCAATTAGAATCCGATTCATTATAAAAGAAAAGAGAATCCAACTTATTATGTAACCCATGAATTTGCAATCTGTTGATCGTTCCATAGCTCCATTCCTAGGTAACATTGAGTGCAAAAAGAAAATTTGGGTTTATGAAATTTTTCCTCCGGTGATTGTTGACTTCTTCAATGTCCATTGGTTCCATACTCCATCAGCGTGGTATTATTAATGATTCTTTGTGTCAGTGAGGAAACTTAAAACCACCTATTGTTCTCATACCCATATACTCAGGCCTTTTGGCGAGGTTCTCAATTTGATCATTCCGCGCTTAGGGACCACTGACTTTCATTTACATAGAAATTGGATGCAATTATATCCTGGTTTACTCACCAAAGCTAGAGGACAAGATATCTTTCACTGCCTATTTGGCTTTTATGGAGGATTTGGAAGAGTCATAACTGTTTATTGAAACATTGGTTTATGCATAAATTGGTCAATAAAGTTGGTTTAGCTATTTAATTTGTTGGTTTGATTGAGTCTATTTTTTAGTTGTTTTAAATTGCTGAGTCGTATGAAATATTCAAGTAGCCTTAGAAGTAGGAGTTGAAGTCTATTGAGATCTTTTCTCGTAGTGTAAGTGAATCATGGCCATGAAGTACATGATCGCAATCTTTAATGAATAAGAGAACAAGTACCTTTCAAGTTAATTCTGTTCTTGATACGAATCTGTTTCAATTCTTATAAGTGGTATCAGAGCGGTTCTCTAAAACCAATCTGAAAAATTCGAGTGTGAAGAGATAAGTGACAAATACCTTATTATTCCTTAGTTTGATGGAGACTATGAACACTGGTCTATGCTCATGGAAAACATGTTGAGATCAAAGGAGTGGTGGGATCTCATTGAAACAGAATTGCAAAGACCAGAGAGAAATGTGATTCTCACAGGTCCACAGAGAACAGAGCTTACTGAGATGACTCTGAAGGACTCAAAGGTAAAGAATTACCTTTTTGCATCGATTGATAAGAACATTCTGAAAACCATTGCAAAGAAGGACAATGCGAAAGACATTTAGGACTCCATGAAAGTGAAATATCAAGGAAACTTGAGAGTGAAAAGTGCATAGTTGCAAAGACTCAGAAGAAACTTTGAAGTGTTGGAGATGAGAGAAGAAGACACTATTACTGAGTACTTCTCCCGTGTGATGGTGATTGCAAATGAAATGAGGAGTCTTGGGGAAGAAAGGTCTGATGCAAAAGTTGTGGAGAAAATTTTGAGAACTTTGGTTGAGAGATTTACTTATGTGGTGTGTGCTATAGAAGAATCAAATGACATCACAGCTCTGTATGTGGATGAGTTACAAACTCATTGTTGGTTCATGAACAAAACATGAAAAAGACAGTGAAGGAGGAACATGTGCTGAAGATAGAGAACTACAGAAACAGTGAGGGTGGAAGAGATCGTGGTGGCTATCAAGGAGGTAGTAGCAGTTACCAACCAGAGGAGGTTACATGGGTAGAGGAGGCAGAGGTAGAGGAAGGTATGATTTTGATAAAAGCAGAATTGAATGCATTAGGTATCACAAACTGGGACACTTCAAGAATGAGTGTCCAAGTTGTGAGAAAGGTGTGAACTTTGCAAAACTGGAGGAAGATGTATTGTTGATGGCTTTCATTGAGCAATTCAAAACTGATGGAAATGAGGACATATGTTCCTTGAGTCTGGCTGCAGCAACCATATGTGTGGAACTCTGGAGTGGTTCACAAAGCTGGACAAGACGTTTCACCAAAATGTAAAACTTGGGGACAATCGAGTGATGGAAGTAGGATGTAAGGGAGATCTTGTGCTAAAGATTAATTGGCTAACACAATTGATCTCTTTAGTCTATTATATCCATGGACCGAAGAACAACTTTTTTAGCATTGGTTTGGAGCAGAAGGGCTTGAGGATAACAATTGAAGATGATAAGTGTGAAATCTGGCACAAGGAACAGAAGAGGGTGATCATGGAATCCTTCATGCCAGTTAATCGAATGTTTGCCATATATGCCTCAGTGGTGAAAAGGGAGAAGGATCCAACAACCAACTGTCTTCAGATTGGAACTGAAGAAGATAATTCAATCTGGCATAACAGATATGGAGACTTGAGTCATGAGAGTCTTCAAGAGCTTAAGGATAAAGAGATGGTAATTGGTTTACCAACACTCAAGTTCAATGAAGGAGTATGCAAAGTATGCATGAAAAGTGGAGCAAACACAAACCATCAGTGGAGGATTTGAGGATATTTGGAAGTATTGTCTATGCACTTATACCTTATGACATGAGAGTCAAGCTTGATGAAAAGAGTGTCAAGTGTGTGATGTTTGGAATAAGAAAATAATCTAAGGGATATCGTCTATATGATCCAGTCTGAAAAAGGATCATAACCAGTAAGGATGTAGTGTTTGATGAAGCCAAGAAGTAGAACTGGGAAGATAAAGAAGAATGCAGAGAGATACTCTGGGAAGAGTTGATTGAAAATGAAGAGGAAGAGGTTCAGGGTAGTAACAACGCTGAACCAGGGGAAGAAAATACTAAATCAGAAGAAGAAAATGGAGATGGAAGGGATGTAAATGACGAAAAACAAATAAAAGAGGAAGCAGATGATGGATTCACTCAAGAATTGGTTGAGACTAGTGGTGAAGGAACAAGAAGAACAAGGAGAAACACACAAAAACCCGTGTGGATGAAGGACTTTGTGTGTGGAGGAATGGCAATGTTCATAGAGGAGGTGTAGGATGAGATGATTGCACTGTTCATAGGAGAAAATGACCCTGAAAAATTTGAAGAGGCTGTCAAACATGAAAAGTGGAAAACAACAATGGAGAGTGAGATGAAGTCCATACAAGAAAACAACACCTGGGAACTCGTTGAAGTGGCAGAACATGCTAAGGTGATAGGAGTTAAGTGGATTTTTAAAACAAAATTAAACGAGAAGGGAGAAGTTGATAAATTCAAAGCAAGGTTAGTTGCTAAAGGCTTTCATCAGACTCATGGTGTTGATTTCTATGAAGTTTTTGCACCTATAGCAAGTTGGGACACAATCAGACTGATTTTGGGAATTGCAGCAAGCAATGAGTGGAGTGTATTCCAACTAGATGTGAATAATGTTTTTTTACAGGGTGAACTGCAGGAGAATGTGTATGTAGAAAAAACACATGGTTTTGAGTCAAGCACATAGAAGGAAAAGGTTTACAAGCTCAATAAGGCTTTGTATGTCTTAAAGCAAGACCCGAGAGCTTGGTATAGTAGAATTGAAGGATACTTTGCTAAAAAAGGATTCATCAAATGTTACTGTGAGCATACATTGTTTGTGAAAGCTGAGAATGAAGGTGCATTGATTGTAAGTTTGTATGTAGATGACTTAATCTATACAAGGAACTCAATCAGAATGCTTGAGGAGTTTAAAAAGTCTATGAAGGAGGAGTTCTCATTGACAGATTTGGGAAGAATGAAGTTCTTTGTGGGCGTGGAGGTAGTACAAAATGAAGAAGGAATATTCATTGGACAAAAGAAATATGCAGAAGAAACTATCAAGAAGTTTAGAATGGAAAACAACAATTCAGTAAGGAATCCCATTGTACCAGGTCAGAAACTCTCAAAAAGGGATTTGGAGAAGATGTTGATCCAACTATGTTCAAACAGTTGGTTGGGAGTCCCAGATACCTATTCGCAACACGACCAAACCTGACTTACTCAATTAATCTAATAAGCCGCTTTTTGGAGAGACCAAATGAACAACACATTGCAGCAACAAAGAGAATCCTGAGATACATTCATGGAACTGTGAATTAGGGCATTCAATACAAGAAAAGTGATTGGCTATGCAGACAATGACTATGCTGGAGATACAAATGATATGAAAAACACCTCAGGGTATGTCTTCTTGCTTGGTGGAGCTGCAGTGGCGTGGATGTCAAAGAAGCAACCCATTGTTACCTTATCCACTACATAAGCAGAGTTTGTTGTTGCTGCTAATGGAGCCTGCCAAGCAATATGGTTGAGAAATGTACCGGAAGTGATGAAGGTTAAGCAAGAAGATGGAACTGTCATGATGTGTGACAATAAATCAATAATAAAGATGTCCAAGAATCCAATTATACATGGAAGAAGCAAGCCCATCCATGTGAGGTACCACTTTCTTCGAGATTTAGTGAATGAAGGGAAAATTGCTTTGGAGTTTTGTCCTACACACGATCAAGTTTCTGACATCATGACAAAGGCTGTAAAGCTTGAGATATATGAGAGATTGAGAAGGAGTTTGGGCGTATGCTTGAAGGAGAAGTAAACTGAAGGGGAACCTTCAGTTTATGGGAAGATATGAAGCATTGGTTTATGCAGAAATTGGTTAAATAAAGCTGGTTTAGCTATTTAATTTGTTGGTTTGATTGAGTCTGTTTTTTAGTTGTTTAAAATTACTGAGTCATATGAATTATTCAAGTAGCCTTAGAAGTATGAGTTGAAGTTGAAGTCTGTTGAGATCTTTTCTCGTAGTGTAAGTGAACCATGGCTATAAAGGACATGATCACAATCTTTAGTGAATAAGAGAACAAGTACCTTTCAAGTTCACTTTGTTCTTGATACAAACTCTGTTTTAATTCTTATATTTACTATTCGAGAGAAAGGTAGTTCACTGGATCATTTATCTTCAGAGGCTCATATCTGACTCTAAGGAGTGGACTTCCACTGTTGAGTTTTCAGCCCATGCCACAATTTCACCTCACTGGCACGTTGATCCCATTGGACTTGGCCTCCTTCTCCTTTGATTGTTAAATGCAACTTTGATTGTGGATTTGATCATTATGGTGCAAGCTCGGGTGCTTGGTTAATACGTGATTAGCAAGATACTTTTATAGAAGCATCTCAAGTAACAGGTTTAAAATATGCTTCACTTATAGAAGTTGAAAGTCAGATGTTGTTAATGTCTATTCAACAAATATGGTTTCGTGGTTTTCGTAAAGTCTGCTTTGAAGGGGATAATAAAAATTTGGAAAATTTAGTTAATGGAAGTTTGATTAATAATCATCTGCAGTTCTGGATTTTAGCACTAAGATCGTGGTTATCAAAATTTGACTACACAACAATTCAATGGATTCCTCGCAAATCCAATATTCCTGATGACATTCTTGCAAAAGCCCATAAATAGTCGTTTGATTTGTTTGTTCATTATGTTTTTCCTCCACAGACATTGTAAATTCTCTTTGGAAAGGCAATGAGTGGAAATGGTTGACACAAAAAATAATTAGTAGATTCAGGTAAAAGAATATTGGTGGAATAAAAACAAAAGAAAAATTGTGAAATTGTGTTTTTTCTACAAATTTGGAGATGAACATTTTTTGTGAAATTGTGTTTTTTCCACTTGATTCCTCGAATTACCAAATGGTTTAATAGTAGAAAAATATAATAGAATACATGTTTTACTCTAATTTTATTCGACTAAATTACAAACCATTTACATCTTATATTGTTTCTTAATAAAGTTTATTTCGAGGAAAAATAAAAATAAAAAAGACGAGAGTTTGTTTAAATTGGAAAATAATCGAAGCGGTTATAACACACATTCTTACAATATTGTCTCCAAATAAAGGCAGATGCCCCTATTAAGACCTCTTATTCTCCAACCAACTTCCTTTCTTTGAATTTTGATCTTTATTGCAATTTCTTCACACTACACCTTTATCATTAATCAATCTTCTTTGTTTAAGGCTTGGCTGGCTCCTTTTCATTTCTCTCGCTGCCTTGCGGTTAAGTCATCACAAGGCGTTGAGGAAACTATGAAGAAACTTTGGGACGCAAGCTATTCACTAAGTCTGTTGATTTTATTATTATTAAATCTTTTTCAGTGCAACGGCCAAGATTAGGGAATGCCAAGCGAGGACGGAGCAGGAGGAGTCGAGCCACCACCTGAGATGGCGAATTGTAACGGTATATTCATGAGCTATAGTTTCGGCAGCCGCACGTCAAGAACGTGACTGCACAATCTTGGGCGTTCAAAGCGTCTGCGATGATTGTAAACACCGGTAAGGAAGAGCTCAAGGGATGGCAGATGTTCATAGGGTTGCGTTACAAAGAACTGATCGTTTCTGCGACCGGTGCATCTCCTCTGGACGCGAGTAATGGAACCATGTTCGTTGGATCTCCAAACACAGATTTGAAAACCTCAATTGAAACCGCTGGAGATTTCACTCAAATATCGACCAATATCGAAATTACCGGGACTCTTTTCGGGGTTGGAAAAGGAGTCACGCCCATTCCGAGGACGATCAACGACGGTTGGGAATGCCCCGCCGCAAAGAGAAAGTGTTAAGTTAGATTTACATCTGCAAAATTATAAAAGAAAGTGGTTTTAAGATATTAGGGTTTTGTTTTCTTGCACATGATGCAACATGAACGTTTGTTGCAGGAGAAACCCTAAGGTGAAAGTGAAGACGCGACCTGTGAAAAATATGGACATTATTATTTATCAAATTAGATAAGGATTCAAAGAAAAAGAAATTCCTAAAGATATGGAATAATAAAGATTAGGCTTAATCTTTTAGTAAATTTCATATCTTATCAGAATTAGGAATTCTGATTTCCTATAGGGAATAGGAAACAATTATGGTTTTCTATAGGGAATAGCAAACACTCCAGGACTTTCCTACAAGGAATAGGACATACTCCAGGTCATTTCTACCAGGAATAGGAAACACCCAAGCCTATAAATAAAGCTCTCCCTCATTGATTCAAGGCATCCGATAATTCTTGAGCAACACAAGAGAATAAAAGCTAGAGAGCTCAGTAGAAGTCTCAAGACAAATATGGCGGTATTTTGAGAGATTCTTTTGTTAGTTTTTATTAAGTGTTGTAATAGATCCCTTATCAGATAAACAGTTTTTCCCTAAGTCTAAAGTAATACCAGTCAAATTTCTAAGAGGGCACACAAGAAGTAGGTTTTAGGAGAAAAAAACCCAACAGGACCAAAGACAAAGTTTGCACTGATAAGGAAAGGTGATATAAACATAGCCTACGATGTTCTGCAACTACTTAGCCGAGGTGACCATCGACAACGATAATCCGCTAGGACGGTTAGACCGTTGGAACCTGACTTGGGAATGGATGCGAGGAGAGTTTATAAACACGATGAGAGGAGTTTACACTTACAAGAAAGATCCATCTGAATGCCTTTACAGCAAAGCTGGACAGTATTACACAGACTTAAGGTCATGAACTGTCAGAAAAAACCAGCCATTTCTGATTTGCCTCCTGAGAAGAATTAAAGACGTTAAGAACACCGGAAAGTTACCTTATTGTTGCAAAAACGGAACTATTATGGATCCTTGGAAAGCTCGATCTATGTTTCAATTGCAGGTAAACTATATTCTATCTTCCTTTGAATAAATGAAGATAGTCGTATTTATAACGACTTCGAAATTTTATGGTTTACATTCAAAATCAATCAATTAATAATACTTAACTTCAGCTACTAATTAATCTTAATTATATCTTAATTACTAAATTATTAATTGTTTTATTTGAGATTGTTTACCGTTAAACGGCATGTTGAGATTATGGGTTTCATTTAACAAAAAAAAAAAGAAAAAAAGAAAGAGATTATGGGTTTCTAACTCTAAAACAATTCTTCATGTCTCTTATATTGTACTCAAGTTCCCTCTTAATATTTAATTTTAGTTTTTCTTTTTTTGTTGGTCTCAAATTATTAGTTTTTCAAGTTGCCTCATGATCTAAACAAAACAGCTCTACACCCACCTTAGCAATGGGAAATCGATGGTGTTCTCAACCCGCAATACAAATGCGGGCCTCAGGTTCGGGTCGAGCCATCTCCATTCCCTGATCCTAGTGGCTTACCAGCTATATCGTTAGCGATCGCCAGCTGGTAAGTTGTCTGCAACATAACCAAACCAAAAGTCCAAGCCGCTAGATGTTGTGTTTTTTTCTCTGCATTTTACAACAATTCTGCAATTCCTTGTAACCTTGCGCTTGTGGATGCAACGATATCAATACCGACACTTGCGATGCGGATCATAATCCGCTCCTCCTCCCTCGAGACACTCTCCTGGTTCCGTTTGAAAACCAAACACTAAAGGTTAGAGCTTGGGCTAAACAGAATCACATGCCAGTACCCAAGAAACTCCCTTGTCCTGATAACTGTGGAGTCAATATTAATTGGCACGTTAACACAGATTACAAAAACGGTTGGACCGCAAGGTTAACCGTTTTTAATTGGAGAGATTTCGCATTTGAGGATTGGTTTGTGGCGATTCAGATGGAAAAGGCAGGTCCAGGATATTAAAATGTGTATTCCTTTAACGGCATACGTGTTCCACCAAATAATCGAACCGTTATGTTCCAAGGCTGAAAGTTCAACAGTGGAAGTCCACTCCTTAAAACCGTTATGTTCCAAGGCTTGCGTGACTTAGTCTTTTAATTTGAAGTTATTGTGNCTTTTTTTTTTTTTTTTTTTTTTTTTTTTTACATCTTAATTAGAAATATAAAATAGTGATAACATCAAAGATTCGTAAACAAAGAACAAAAGCCATTGACAGAAGCAAGTAACATGAGATTCTAAAACCGAAACATTTCATGAAAACAGGAATCTATTCTTTGCTTATATCTGAGAAAGACTATCAAAAAGGTTCTCTGCAACATTTCCTCAAAAGACTCACCTTTATATAAACCCAATTTTCTGTCATCATCTCGAATCAAACTCGGTAGCACACTATAAATTCGCACCGGCTTTTAAGAAAATGGCCCGACAAGTAAAGAACATGATTATTTATGGGTTCGGTCTCATGTGTCTCTTCATAATGGTTAACAAAGCCTACGCTAGAGAGTTTACGGTCGGTGGTGCAAAAGGTTGGACCGTACCTTCCGGTTCTCAAGTGTACAACCAATGGGCAGAACATAGTAGATTCCAAGTAGGCGACTCTTTGCGTAAGTTTAACATACTACTCCCTCCGTTCTTGAAAAGAGATGTTTTAGAATTTAGTTTTATTTTTAAAAGGATGATGTTTGAGATGAAAACACTTTAAAAAAAAAAGACATAAAGTAAAAAAAAAAATTGATTTCCTTAATCTACTTAAAAACTTCAAAACATCATCTACTTAGGAATGAAGGTAGTATTAAATAACTCAATCATAGTTTTTGTTCACATATAAAAGATATACAACCATTGCAGTGTTTGTCTACCAATCAAACCAAGACTCAGTGCTCCAAGTAACAAAAGACGCTTACGACAGCTGCAACACTGACGCACCAACCGCTAAATTCACTGATGGTAAAACTTTATTCGCACTAACCCACTCAGGGCCATACTATTTCATCAGTGGAAACAAAGATAACTGCAACAAAAGCGAGAAGCTTCTGGTGATCGTCATGGCTGATAGAAGCGGCAACAACAATGCCACACCCCCGTCTACACCCCAGGCTCCTTCTCCACCTGTCACAGGAACCTTTGAGCCCAATCTAGCACCTATGCCTACTCCATCTCAAGAAAATCCAAACAATGCAGCTTCCTCTTCTTCTTCCTTTGTCGCTATTTTTTTCGGGACTGCTCTTGCTTCCACTCTATCCCTACACTAAAAAGTCTTATCTTTTAATTTTATAATGAGTCTTTTCTCTTTCTCTCTTCGCCCAAGATTGTGTCAACCGGTGTTTCTTGTTTGATTATTACTCCACTAATTTCTCATGTTAATGAATAAACAAACGTTTCTACATGTGTATATATATTAGTAAAATAGTGAAATACCATCCATAGAAAAGTAGAAATAGAAAGATAAAGAGCCCTTCCCATAGTAGTGATAACAAGATTTTTACGTGTGTGAATCAGTGTATCAATTCCTATCACACTATCATGCCATTTTCGTATAGATATGTGTCAATCCAAATGGGTGCGTTGCTAAGCACTCTAGATGCAATTGGAACTACTAATTCATGTCAAATAAGAAGATGAATTTTTATCTAAGATGTCCTAAACGAACAAAACATGCAGAAAAGTAAACAGGACATGAAAGCCAAAATGCATAAGTAAATGCTAAAGGGGCAAACAAAAAGTGAAGTAAAAGCAAGAAAGAAAATGGAGGTTAAATGCAATCAAAGGGGAAGGAGTTTCTAAGAATGTGGGTAATTGACCAGTAATCCTCCATGTACTCCCTATACACCTAACATACCTCATACAATGAGTTAATCCATAGACAGTAGATTCATAAACAACCAAATCCAATCTCTTGAAAAATGATTTCAACCTAAGCAATCACCAGACCTAACTCTCGTTAACGGTACACTACCTAGCAGACATGAAGAACCAATATGCTAAAGCCAATCAGCACCATACACATCTAATCTCTTATGCTAGGTATGCAAATATCTGAAATCACTTGTTCAAACATTTCATCAAACACCTTTTGGGTGCAGAAATGTCTAATATCATATTTTAGTTGATGAGAAAGAAATAAGCATGAAGAATAGTGAAACAGAAGGGATCTATAGACAATCAACTTAGGCAAGAAGAAAAAACAAGGATTAAATACCAGTCTACCCCTTCCTTAGAAACTTGGGTAACTACTCACTACACATGGTGGGTATGAAATCAAGAAAACCATAAATCATTACTTCTAAACAAAAAATTGAAATAAAAAATCAAACTGTGAAGAACAATAAGAACATAAAGTAAGAGTACTAGAGGATGATGATCAAGACAAAAAATCAGAGATGCAGAAGATGAAGATCAAGAACAGCAAGAACCCCGACCCAGAAAAACAGAGTTCTAATGAAACAGTAACAAAACCCAGAAATGATGATCAAGGCAAAAACGATATTAGAAGCTTAAAACAGTAGATCAATATGCACCAGATAGTTCACAACCTAAAACTAAACATGAAAATGAAGAAATCAAAAACTAAACATAAACTTCATAAGAAATCTGGTTTGATCATCAAGAACAACAAAGGAAACGAAACCTAAGATAAAAACTCAAAATGGCAACAAAATAAAGCTTAGTCCAAAAAGAAGAGTTTTTAGGGCTTATATAGTGTCTTAGAAAAAACCCTAAAAATGCTAAAAAAAACAAATGTCTAAATATCCCTAATGATTCTTCTTAATCTGAAACAGGTCGTCTTGGTTTGGGTCATCAGGTCGGATTTAAGATAGCTTGACAAGGTGTGAAGAAGACAATCGAGGCGTTCAATTGAGGTGAGAAATTCTTCATCGAGCCACGCCATCGAGGCATAGAAGAAGCGGGCTCGATGGTCGATCAAGGCGGCTTGGCGTTGACATAGACAGCTTGATCTTGTCGTCGAGGTAAGGGATTGAGGCTGAGAAGACTTGGAAGATGTGAGCTCGAGGCAGCTTGGTCAAGACGATGCGAGCGAAGCAATGAGGATGATCGAGGCGGATTGGTGTTTTCCCGGGCTGGAAGATCGAGGCGAAGGAACATGGAACATGCATGATCAAGGTGAAGAGGAGTTGATCGAGGCGCATGTGGTCGAGGCGCATCTCAGCTGGGTCGAGGCAGGTCAAGTTGTTGATCGAGCCGCAGCTCGAAGCGCTTGATCGAGGGACTTGGCCCGTGATATCAAGGGTGGCTGCTTGGTCTAGTTCAACTCATGCGGTTTCTCCTTCTCTAAAATTGCGACTATGCTTCGGAAACTCCCTAAAAACCTGAAAAATCTCCAAAATGCATATGTATGCTAATGCTAATGCAAAACTTCCTGAAGATGCAAATTTACCAAGAATGTCCTAGGAATGCAACATATTGATATCTAAATGATCCTAAAATGATGGTAAATGTGTTCTTAAAATTACTAAAATGCAGGGACATCAACTCCCCAAACTAAATTCATGCTTGCCCTCAAGCAGGTAATTTAGAAGCCTGGAAGAGAGGAGAGGTTTGAAAGATGGGAACTCAGAACCAAAACATACCGATAAAACATGGAGTATTAATGTCGAGGTTACTAGTTCTAGAATGCAATCATAATCTCATCCTACTTAAAACAATTAGCCATACTTAACATAGTTCATTCCATATTAATTCCAACCTCCACAATGCATTCAAATTCAAATACCTCTTTAACATTCATTAAATAGGAACCGTGAATCAAGTCATGCACATTCATCGAACTCATTTGACAAAGGGACTGGTTAAGGGATAAAAATGACCCCTTTATGCACTGCTAATATTTGAGAACATGGTTCTCTCAAAAAGGGAGTGAGCTTTAGCAGAATGCTAAAGGTAAGAACACTTAGATGCATACAAGAATAGAATCGTATCTACCCAAATTCAGTGAAACTAAAGTTTCCTGATCCTAAACCCGGTAGGAGACCCAAATTTTATCCTTTTAAGTTTCTAAGTGATCTTAGTCGTTCACATTTTTCCCTTTTTCATCTTTTCCTTAACTGTTCTTAGGAGAGGGTTCTTTCTTATTTGATTGCTAGCGGATTTGGGGACTTCATGATTTCAGTGCCTATGATTTTTGACCTTTTTTATTTTTCACTAACTTTTCTTAGGAGAGGGTTCTTTCTCGGCTCGAACATAGTATTTTTGGGCTCGATCACATTTTTGGTTTGGCTTGATCACACGGTTGATTCGGCTTGGTGTGATTCTTGTCCCGACTTGTTCAACGTGTTTACGATGCTTCGATCATAAGTCCGTGGGCTCAATTTTGGTTTGGCTCGATCACATGGTTGATGCGGCTTGGTGTGATTCTTGTCCCGGCTTGTTCAACGTGTTTACGATGCTTCGATCATAAGTCTGTGGGCTCAATTTTTGTTGCGGCTCGATATGGACATTTCCCGTGACTCGAGCAAAAGTTGATTCACGTCTCAATGAAATTTGGGAGTGGCTCGATCAAAAATTTTGCGGCTCGATCAAAGCTTAGACATGGCTCGATCACCTTTTTGTTAGGTTGGTCAAAAAATTGAGTTAATTTCGGGTTCTTCTTTTCTCTTTGCCAAATGCCCAAGACTTGACTCCAAAGTACCTAAAACACCAAAACTAAAACCCAAAACTTAAATGCATTAAACGAAAAACTAAAAATACATTGAAAATTTTATATGTACACAGATTAACATGTGACTTCCTCCCAAGTGAGCTTGTTTAAAGTTACTAAGCTTGACATCCTGATCTAATTTTGTTGACCCTGAGACGATTCCCCAAGGAGAACCGAGGTCCCTTATGAAATGACTCTGTCAGCCAGATAAGGTTTGATTCTTTGCCCATTCACTATAAACTCTTCTCCAGACTTTGCAATAAGGGTGACTGCACCATATGGCAAAACTTCTTTGACTAAAAATGGTCCAGACCATCTTGATTTGAGCTTTCCTAGGAACAACTTGAGCCTTGTGTTGAATAGATGTAATTGATCACTAGCCTTGAACTCCCTGACTAAGATCTTCTTATTCTGAAACGCCTTGGTCCTTTCTTTGTATATTTTGGAACTCTCATAAGCCTTTAGCCTGATTTCTTTGAGTTCATGCAGGTCAATCTCTCTCTTTTCCTGAGCTGTCTTAAGATCGAAGTTAAGGAGTTTAGTCGCCCAGAGTGCTTTATACTCGACTTCAACTGGTAGATGGCATGTTTTTCCATAGAAGAGTTGGAAAGGTGGTCGTTCTATTAGGGTCTTAAAAGTGCATCATCCAGCTTTGTTGACCAATCTCTTCTTGAGATTCCAACAACTTTTGCTAAAATGGCATTGATCTACCTGTTTGAGACTTCAACTTGTCCACTCGTTTGGAGATGATAAGGTGTTGCCACCTTGTGTTTCACTCCATATTTCTTCAACAGGTTTTCTAAAACCTTATTTATGAAGTGGGAACCACCATCGCTAATTACTACCATAGAAACCCAAAATCTTGGGAAACTCACACTTCTGAACAGCTTTGGAACTACCTTCGCGTCGTTGGTAGGACATTCAACTGCTTCCACCCATTTTGAGACGTAATTGATAGCTACTTAAATGTTGCAAAGTGTCCTCCATAAGTAGAACCATGACAGTGTTCCAGAACTCGCTTGACTTCATCTTCAGCTATGCACCTTCTGAATAACCCATCTGTACCTTTCTTGTAAAGAAAAGGGTCCAATAGTAATGATTCACATTGTTCAGGAACTTCTTCTTTTTATAATCATCGAAGTCTTCAGGAATCGCTCCACAAACCTTGAAGTTAACTAAGTCTGCTGATAGTAGGATTTTTGGTTCCTACGGGCTATCAATCAACCCACGTTGTAGTATGGGCTTTTATGTCAATCCGTAATGGGAAAGAACTAAGCAGTGAGAATGTGTTGGATGCTTTAAAGTCAAGCTGATATTAAAAAGGTTTGGGTGCTAAAGGGTCCTAAGTGCAACGAAACTAAAAATGCATAAAACAGAGGAATGCTGTAAACACTTTGGCTGCAAAACAGAGCAAATGCAAGAAAGGTAAAATCGTGCAATCAATGGTTAGGTCGTTNAGGTCGTTCCTGAGGACAAAGGCTAACTGACTTGGGTATCCATCCTGGGCTACCTAGGTTCCTAACATACCTCAAACAATGAGCTGACCCTAGACAATAGCTCAACTAACAATCCATTCCAATGTTTTGGAAACCAATCTCAAGCAAGATAATCATAGAATCAACTGTCGTCATAGACGATGA
>OVBE01009252.1:0-11208 GCA_900406425.1 Iberis pinnata | reverse complement strand
GAGAGAGAGAGAGAGAGAGAGAGAACGATATTATGGGGAATGAAGAGCCTACAAGTTATGTACCTCGACGTACTAAGTAAACACCACTCCCACCATTCAATGAGGAAATACTTGTCCGTAAGATCACATCAATGGTTCAAGAGAAAACATTGCCAAATTTTGAAGAATACACAAGGATTTACATAACACACGTTGATGCGGTCGTTGAGAAGCTGTTCAAAGTTGTGCAGAACGTAATTCTATATGAAAATCAAACACGAAAATACATTTAGAAGAAACTTTAAACACTGGAATGCATACTTAATCAAAAAACAAGATTTCATTTTTCATTAATGCTTTTTCTCTTATGTACGTGTAGATTCAACAGATGAAAATAACAATCTGTTACATACACCACACCGTTTTGATGACAACATCTTCAGATCAAATAACCAGGCTGACAACATCATTCCAAACATAGTCCACGAAAACCCTCATGATGACTTCTTTGAAAAAGTCTATTGATGTATCTACATTTTACATGTTTTAGGAAGTCTTTTATTATTTTTTTAGGTTCATTTGGCTGTTAACCTGTTGTATTCATAGGTCTTTCTTAATAAGTTTGCATTTTTAGGTAGTTTTGCATTAGAATTCACATACATGTGCATTTTGGAGATATTTTAGGTATTTAGGGAGTTTTCGGAACATAATTGCAAATTTGGAGAAGGAGAAGGAAGAGCCAAATCCAAGCCGGACTCGACCAGGCCAAGACAACTCGACCACATGTCGAGCCGGACTTGACCATATGTCGAGCCGGACTTGACCACATGTCGAGCCAGACTCGATCATGCGGCTTAATGTCACTTCAAGTCCAACTCGACCAGCCAGCCTAACCTCATCAAGTCAAGTCTTTTTCCGGCCAAGCCCCAATCTCGAAAAAGGCAGCTCGACATGGCCACCCGGCTTGATCACTTCATCGAGCCCAACTCGATCACTTCAGCTAGACCTCACATCAAGCCAACTCAGCTCGAGTTCAACCCGAACCAATCCAACTCAATGCCAAGTCTCCGGCTCGATCAAGGCAGCTCGATCACATGGCCACCTGGCTCGATCACACATCAAGCCCAACCAACCCGGCTTGATCAGGGCTATTTTCAGAACGTTCATGTCCAAGCCTGACTTTTTGCTCAATGATCAAACTGAACCACATGCAGTTTTTAATCATTTGTCTTTTAGTGGTTTATGGTTTTCCAAAACCACTATATAAACATTAACTCACCTCCATTTAAACCTATGCTTTATTTTATATTCTTCTTTTAGGTTTTTCTCTCTCTTTTTGCTTTGAATATTCTTATTGATCAAACCAATATCTTTCATTTAATTAAGTTTTTGTTTATGATTTCTTTTTATTTATGTTTTCTTAGGATCACGAATATATGGTGCATGTTGATCTTTCACTTCATTTCTGGTTTTGATCACTGTTTCCTGGGTTTTGTTATTGTAGTTTTTTGGGTTTTTGTGCTTGCAGTTTTTGATCATCATTTTCAGGGTTCCTGATCTTCATGTTCTTACTATTCTTAAGAGTTTGACCTTTGATCCTGATGATTTGTTTAGTAGTTTTGTTTTCTGGTTTTTCTGATTTTCTGATCATCATGAGTAGTGAGTAGTTTCCTAGGTTTCTGAGGATGGGGTATATTAGTGCTTAATCCTTGAATCTCCTAGATGTTTAAGCTTGATTGTCCATTTTCCCATATGTTTCATTGTTCTTAATGCATATTTTTCTCCGATCAATTAAAATATGATCTTAGACATTTCCACACCCAAAAGGTGTCTGATGAAAGTCTGAACAAGGTGATTTCAGAGATTTATATTTCTAACCCAAGAGATTGGTTGTTCAGGGTGTTTATTGACTTGAACAAATTATTTCTTCATGCATGCTAGGTAAGGCTCCGTTAACGAGAGTTAGGTCTGAATATTTCTTAGTTTGAGATCATCAATCAAGAGACTAGATTTGATTGTTTATGAATATGTTTTCTATGGGATTAGCTCTTATTTGAGGTATGTTAGGCATCTAGGTAGATGATACACTCAGGTTTTAACCCAAATATATTCACTACAAGTGCACAACAAATACAATAATATATGAGGGATCGAATCCACAGAGACCACGAAAGCACGACTCTCAGCTTTAAAATTGAATTAAGCTAATAACATATTAAAATATTGATTGTAATCAAGAAATGAAAATAACGATAAAGTAAAAAAGGTTGTAAAAAAATTAACGAAAATGCTAGGCAATAGAGAATTCTGTAGGTATTAAAGTTAAAGGTCAAAGTTAACATGCATGATTGATTACTGAAAATAATTGCCAACTCGAAAGACAACAATAAACTAATCTCCTCTCGAAGAATTAGATCCATATTTTCGAATTACTAGAGACAAACTCCTGCTGTATTTAGATAATTCGATCATGCATTGCAATTCAGATTCGATATGTTCATAAGCCCCTNTCATCTAGACTTGATCAGACTTCTAAACCAAATCCCTTTGAGTTTATAATTCTATGATCAATGAACTAGTTAGCTACTCTAATTCATGAACTAATAATAAATCTAGACTGAAAACCTAACAAATTTCAATCCATTCTATTAAACCCTAACAATTAACCTGGTTTCCCCTAGGAAAACCCTAAAACCTAACAAAGAGACTACTCAGACATGATTGCAAGAACATAAATCGTAAATTGAGTAAACATTGTAGAATTCAAAAGCCAAATTGTATATAAAGAAATCAGAGTTCAAATATCCTCTCAAATACAGATGTAGATCTCTTCTTTATGAAAAACTCCCTAATCTCTTCAAGGATAAAATACTTGTTAAAATAAAAATAAGCCAAAAGACTTTTATAGTCTGAAAGTAAAAAGAAAATAAAACCCAAATAAATAAAAACTAAATGATATATCTTGAGGAAAAATGTATCTTTTTGCTTGATTTCTCTCCAGCTCGTGTAAAGGGATCGATCGATCCATAGACGGATCGATTGATCTGTGCTTCAAAGGGATCGATCGATCTGATTCTACGTAACTCTTCTAGTGCTTTGGATCGATCGATCCCTGCTTGGATCGATCGATCTCTTCTTTTCCTAGGCCTAAATCGATCATTATTCACTCCAGATCGATCATTCCATGTCCATTTGGTCCATTTGCACTTGAATTCTCCTGAAATTCATCTTTTTGCTCCAAAACATCCCAAACACCAAGAATCCTGAAAACATGCTAAAAACACAAGGAAAAATACTTGGATAACGCTAAATAGTAAGTATAAATACCCACTAAAAAGCGTTAAAACCGAGTGATATCAGTAGATCAAGGAGGATCTCTGATTAATTATCCCTATCCTCAGGAACTGTTTCCCTTGATTGCATTTTAGTACCATTTTCTCTTTGCTATTAGGTTTACTTGCTGCTTACTCATTAGCCTTTGATTGATGCATGATAGTTATTATATCATGTGGTTTTACTTTTAGTTTGTTCTGTTTGTTTAGGACTATTAGTTACCCCCTTTTTATTTACTTGGCTTGAATCAATAGACCTGAATGCATTTAGAGTGGTTAATAACTACACTTGATTGGATTGACACCTATTATACTACAATGACATGGCAGTGTAATAGGAATTGAACCAGTAGTAAAAATATTACTACCAATTTGGCGCCATTGCCGAATGGCTGTTTGTTTGTTACATTATGGATTTTAGATCTATGGAGATCAAATTGTTTTCTACATACATTCTCACTTTGTTTTCTTTGTTTTTCGGTACTTACAACACTAACACCAATGTATGAACCTGAGAAGCAGATGACCAACTGACTTACTTCCACTTGTTGATGATATTCGAGCTCTTGAAAGGGAACACTCTCGAGCTAGAAGGGAACAAGAACGTTTGGAGAACTTGAGACGACTGTATTTGCAAATGGAGAATATTAACAACAATGTACCTTCTAGTGGGCGACCTATTGGTGTTGGGGATGCACCAAACATCCACACTCAACGCCATGGGATTGCTCCACCAGCTGTGAATAACAACAATTTCAAAATCAAACATAGTTTAATCATGATGGTTCAGGCGACCAAGTTTCACGGGCGGATAATCTTGACGAGTTTGACAGACTCTACAGTCTTACCAAGATAAACAGAGTGAGTGAGGACAGTTTCAAACTCCGCTTTTTCCCATTCTCTTTGGGTGATAAAGCGCACCACTGGGAGAAGGCTCTACCTCAAGATTCCATCACCTCCTAGAATGACTGCAAGAATGCTTTTCTTGCCAAATTCTTCTATACATCATGGATAGCAAGGTTAAGGAATGATATCTCTGGTTTTGTGTAAGAGAATGCCGAACATTTTGCAAAGCATGGGAGTGGTTCAAGGGGTATACCATGTAGTGTCTCCATCATAGTTTCAACAAAGAGTCACTCCTTAGTACTCTCTACAGAGGAACACTGCCCAAGATCAAGATGTTCTTCAACACAGCTAGCATTGGAATTTTTGTAAACAAGAACGCCGAAGAAGGATGGGAACTTGTTGAAAATCTGGCACAGTCTGATGAGGTATACTCTAAAGACTATGATAGGACTCCAAGGGGCAGTAATGATTCTGATGAAAAAACTCAGCGAGAAATAAAAGCTCTTAATGACAACCTGGATAAGCTACTTCTTGGATAGCAGCACCATGTTCACTTCATCAGTGAAGAAGAGCAAGTTCAGCTCCAAGCTGGGGAGATTGAACAACAAGAGGAGATTAACTATGTTTAGAATCAAGGTGGTTATAATAAGGGTTTCGTAAACTACTCGAATAACCCTGGTATCTTATACAGTAGCAACAACGTGGCCAACCCTCAGGATCAAGTTTATCTACCACCACAACAAAAAAAATATTCAGCCATTCATCACTTACGCTCAAAATCGTGGTTTCATTCCCAAGCAACAACCACAAGGTGGTTTTCAGCAACAACCACAAGGTGGTTTTCAGCAACAACCACAAGGTGGTTTTCAGCAACAACCACAAGGTGGTTTTCAGCAACAACCACAAGGTGGTTTTCAGCAACAACCACAAGGTGGTTTTCAGCAACAACCACAAGGTGGTTTTCAGCAACAACCACAAGGTGGTTTTCAGCAACAACCACAAGGTGGTTTTCAGCAACAACCACAAGGTGGTTTTCAGCAACAACCACAAGGTGGTTTTCAGCAACAACCACAAGGTGGTTTTCAGCAACAACCACAAGGTGGTTTTCATCAACAACCACATGGTGGTTTTCAGCAGCAAGAACAAGTTTGTGCTCATGGTTTCACCATTAACCAACCTCAAGCCCCACCTTCCAACATTGAAGCAATGTTACAGTAAATTCTCCAAGGTCAAGCGAATGGTGCAATGGGAACAGCTAAAAAACTAGGTGAAATCCACCACAAGATGGACTTCTTTTTCAATTCCCTCTCTACAAAGATTGAAGTTTTAAACTCCAGGGTTACTTCTTTAGAAAGCAAGTTTGCTTCCACTTCTATTTCTCTTCCAACCACAAATGGAAAACTTCCAGGAAAGGTTATTCAGAACCTAAAGGAGTATGCACATATCAGTGCCATCTTCTTGGGAAGTTCCCATGACCTTTCTTCTCACACTTGTCCTACTCACATCACTGAAGACAATGTAGTTCAAGTTTGGGGGGGGGATTTGAGCTTAAATGGAGCTGGAAATGCAAATTCTGCAAAAACTGATTCCTTGGCATGGACGAAACCAGAGTCAGCTGCCATAGTCAAGCATGTTCTTGGTGAAAAGCTATCTGTTTAAAAGGAGAATGAAACACCCTTCGTCCCACCACCTTATATTCCAAGGTTGCCATTCCCGTCACGATTCAAGAAAGAGATAATGGCAAAATACCCGGAATTCTTTGAGAAATTCATAAAGGAGGGTGAAGCTCAAGGAATGATGGTACGAAATGATGAATGCAATGCCATAATAGCAAAGAAGCAAGAAGATCCTGGCTCATTCACTCTACCATGCTCACTAAGTCCATTGACCTTCAACAAATGCATATGCGATTTAGGAGTATCCATCAACTTGATGCCTCTCTCTGTTGCCAAGAAGATGGGGTTCAATAAGTATAAAACCTCCAACATATCTCTGATTTTGGCTGACATATCCATTAGGAACCCTCATGGACTTTTGGAGAACTTGCCTATCAAGATTGGAAGTGTAGAGATACCCACATACTTTGTGGTTTTGGATATGGATAAGGAACCAAAATATCCATTGATCATGGGAATACCGTTTTTAGCTACGATCGGAGCTGTGATCAATGTGAAGAAGGACAACATCAGGTTGAACATAGGGAATGGTCCAAAGATGATTTTCAACATCAAGGACAAAACAAAGAAGCCTACAATCCAAGGTCAGCTATTCTCTATTAAGGAGATGAATGAGGACAATCATGAAGATGGGTATTCAAGGAGCAAGTCATTGGAGTACGAGTTGATGAAGGACTCAAACAAAGTTTCAGATCATAAAGAAGCATTTGAGGGTGCCAAAGAGTCAGATGCAAAAGTTTTATAGAATTATAGGAAACCAATAGACTGATGCTAACAACTAGAGTAAGCAAACTGCCCATTTCAGGAGAAGCAGATTCTAAGCTCAAACACCAACTTGAGAAGAGTCCACCTCAGAAACCCACTTCGGGCACTACTTTTTCTGAAAACGGTTTTGAGCCTCAAGCCCCAACAATGACCTCAAAGAACTTCATAATTAAGGAGGTTCTACCTGATGGAACAATCATACTTGTTGTAGATACTGATAAGGAGTCGAAAGTGAACAACTAAGCCAACCCAAACAATGGTGGTTGGATAAGTCCGGGGAGAAAACCTGGTGAAGGAACCTCGGTTCTCTTTGGAGAACCATCTCAGGGTCAATAGAGTTTAAACATGAACTTAAGCTTAGTGAGTTTAAACAAGCTTACTTGGAAGGAAATCTCATGTCTATCCCTGTACATAGAAAATTTTCAGTATATGTTTAGTTTTTCTTTTAATGCTTTTAAGTTTTTGTTTGGTTTTGGTGTTTTAGGTACCATAGGATCATGTCTTGGATACTTGGTTAAGGGAAAAGAAGAACACCTAATTAAATCGGGCAACGACTTGTAAACAATCAACACCTTGAGCAAGAAGCTCGATCACGAGCTCGAGCCCAAACATTTTCACATCAAGTTAAGACTAACTCGATCAACTGCTTGCAAAATAGCTAGACGAGCATGGCTCAATTATGAACCCGAGCATAACTCGAGCATAAAAGGTTCTGGCTCGATTAGATGGCGCGATCAACACCTATCTCCACTTCAGCCACCTTCTTTAACTCTACCTGAATGCAGTACCACTCCAAACCTTTTCATTCTATATACCATAGCATATTTTCCTTTTGTTATTGCGTTTTGGTCATAATTTTTCCTTCGGATTTTTGTTACACAAAGGACTGTATAATTTAAGTTTGGGGGAGAGTTTAGGAGGTATCTAACCATGTTTACTTGTTTTTTTTTTTTAATTTCAATTTTGCATCTAAGGCATACACAAAACCAAAAAATTTATTTTTTCGAAAATTGATTTAAAAACAGAGTGTTATGTAGTTGCATTATCTTGCTAGGGTTGTATTTAGGCTTGTTAGGTTGTCTGTATTTGCATAGGGGACTAGGATGATTATAGCCTTGTACGTGTGCTGCTTCATTAGATAGTGTCAATGCCCTGGTTATCAGTGGTCTAATGCATTCTGATTAAATCTGATCTAAGATTGCACAATACTTAGAATGCGAAATTGCATGATCTTTTTTTTTCTGAAGCATGCTGTAACATGAAATTTATCTCTACTTATTGGAACCTGAAATTGACATTTAATTATCATGTTTATGCACTGGATTTGAACTCATGGGTAGTATATACATATTTGGATTATCTTCTACCATTTCATCACTCTTGTTAATCCAAATAGACTCTCAACCCTTGAACCTTGTCTTCTTTCAAGCCACATATATATTACTGAGTGTTAAATCTTTTTATGGAATGAGCTTGGTGAAAGTGTTAGGTTTGAACTGACAGGAATGAAATTTCATGTAGTTCTAGTTCACGCTTTTTGGACTAGATATGACTAGGTGAGGTTCAATTCTGGGTATTGGGGTTGGGTTGAAAAAGAGGAAAACATATTGGGAATCTGGTAATAGAAAGGGAAACGGTTATGAATTCTTAGGAGAGGAACGAAAAAGAAAAGAAAACAAAATAGTATAGTAAAGGATTTGGGGGAAATGATATGAAAAGTATGGTTTGTGCAAAAAAGAAAAAGGAAATGATAAGGAAAAGGGCAAAGACCCAAGAAGTTAGTGAAAAACAAAAAAGATTAGAAACCATAGGTGCTAAAATAAGGAAATCCCCAATCTGCTAGAAGGTGATAAAGAAAGAAACCTCTCCTAAGAATTGTTAAGGGAAAGATGAAAAAGGGAAACATGTGAACCATGAAGATCACTTTGAGCTTTAAAAGGGTAGAATTAGTGTCTCCTACTGGGTCTAGAATTAGGAAAATTTTTAGCTTCAGTGACTTTGGGTAGATGGGATTCTGTTCTTGTATGCATATAAGTGTTCTTACCTTTAGCATTATGCTTAAACTCATTTCCTTTCTGAGAGATCTCAGTTCTAAAAATATTAACCAATGCATGAAGGGGGAATTTTGTTCCTTAACCAGTCCCTTAGTCAAATGAACGTGCATAACTTGATCCATGGTTTTTGATTAATGAATGTTAAAGAGATAAATGGATTTGAATGCATTGTGTAAGCTGGAACTGTTATGAATTGAACTTTGATGAGTATGACTAAAGTTTTTAAGTAGGATAAGATGAGATTGCATTCTAGAATTAGTAACATGGACATTGATATTCCACATTTTATCAGCATATTCTGCTTATGAATTCCCATTTTCAAACTTCTCTTCTAGATTTAGGAATTACTTGCTTAAGGGAAAACAAAGATTTAGTTTGGGGGAGTTGATGTCTCTGCATTTTACATATTTTAGGAAGTCGTTTACTTGCTTAAGGGCAAGCAAGGATTTATCTGCATTTTAGCTGTCAACGTGTTGCATTCATAAGTCTTTCTTAGTAAGTTTGCATTTTTAGGTAGTTTTGCATTAGCATTCACATACATGTTCATTTTGGAGATATTTCACGTATTTAGGGAGTTTTCGGAACATAATTGCAAATTTGGAGAAGGAGAAGGAAAAGAAAACTCCAAGCCGGACTCGACCAGGCCAAGACGACTTGACCACATGTCGAGCCGGACTCAACCAAAGTCGAACTCGATCATGCAGCTTGATGTCACTTTGAGTCCAACTCGACCAGCTTGCCCAGCCTCATCGAGCCAAGTATTTTTCCGGCCAAGCCCCAAGCTCGAACAAGACAGCTCGACATGGCCACCTGGCTTGATATCTTCATCGAGCCAAACTCGATCACTTCAGCTTGACCTTACATCAACCTTAACTCAACTTGAGTTCAACCCGAACCAATCTAACTCGATGCCAAGTCTCCGACTCGATCAAGGCAGCTCGATTACACGACCACCCGGCTCAATCACACATCAAGCCCAACACGATCCAGCTCGATCAGGGCAAGTTTCAGAAAGTTTATGTCCAAGCCAGACTTTTTCCTCAAAGATCAAACTGAACCACGTGCATTTTTTAATCATTTGTCGTTTAGTGTTTTAGGTTTTTCCTAAATCACTATATAAACACCAACTCGCCTTCATTTGAACATAAGCTTTATTTTATGTTCTTCTTTGAGATATTTCTCTCTGTTTTTGCTTTTGAATGTTCTTATTGATCAAACCAATATCTTTCATTTAATAAAGTTTCTGTTTATGATTTCTTCTGATTTATGTTTGTTTTAGCTTTAGGATCACAAATATATGGTGCATATTGATCTTTCACTTCATTTTCTGGTTTTGATCACTGTTTCCTGGGTTTTGTTCTTGCAGTTTTCTGGGTTTTTGTTCTTGCAGTTTTTGATCATCATTTTCTGGGTTCTTGATCTTCTTGTTCTTACTTTACTGTTCTTAAGAGTTTGACCTTTGATCCTGATGATTCGTTTAGTAGTTTCGTTTTCTAGTTTTTCTGAATTTGTGATCATCATGAGTAGTGAGTAGTTTCCCAGATTTTCGAGGATNTAGATTAGTGTTGAATCCTTGAATCTCCTAGATGTTTAAGCTTGATTGTCCATTTTCCCTTCTGTTTTATTGTTCTTAATGCCTATTTCTCTCTAATCAATTGAAAACTGATCTTAGACATTTCCACAGCCAAAACGTGTATGATGAAATGTCTGAACAAGGTGATTTCAGATATTTACATTCCTAACCCAAGAGATCGGTTATTTAGGGTGTTTATTGACTTGAACAGATTATTTCTTCATGCCTGCTAGGTAGTGTTCTATTAACAAGAGTTAGGTCTGGATATTGCTTAGTTTGAGATCATCTATCAAGAGATTGAATTTGATTTTTTTGAATATGTTGTTTAAGGATTAGCTCTTGTTTGAGGTATGTTAGGCATCTAGGTAGATCAAGGAGGATCTCTGATCAATTACCCATATCCTCAGGAACTGTTTCCCTTGATTGCATTTTAGTACCATTTTCTCTTTGCTATAAGATTTTCTTGCTGCTTACTCATTAGCCTTTTATTGATGCATGATAGTTCTTATATCATGTGTTTTTACTTCCAGTTTGTTTAAGACTATTAGTTACCCTCTTTTTATTTACTTGGCTTGAATTAATAGACTTGGATGCATTTAGAGTGGTTAATAACTACATCTGATTGGATTGACACCTATTATACTACATAGACATGATAGTATAATAAGAATTGAACCAATAGTAAAAATATTACTATCATTTATGTTCTTCACAAGGATTCAACCCCACCTTGGTAAAATATTCAAACAAGAATAAGAAAAGATGTTGTAGCAACAACTAATCCATTGATGTGAGTNAGAACCAGAACCTGACCCGGAGCTTGAACCGGAGCAGCTTGAACCTGAAGGAAGGATCACAAGTTCAAAGACAAAAGAATTGGCAAATCAAGCCCATGTGATGCAGCTTTCAGACGATGAAGATCAAGTTTGCAACATCTTTATGTTGTTTAGGCTTGAAGTTCCAGAAGAACCAAATCTCTGAAC
>OVBE01009251.1:0-16242 GCA_900406425.1 Iberis pinnata | reverse complement strand
AGCTTATTGACTATAGTAGTTGTTGTTCATGCCTGCTAGGTAGTCACCATCTATGACTGTAGTTGAGTCTGTGACTGCTTTGCTTGAGATTGATTGCCAAGGAATTGGAACTGATTGTATATGTTGCTACAGTTTAGGGGTTAGCTCATTGTATGAGGTATGTTAGGTACTTAGTTAGCCCAAGATGGATCCTTAGCCAATTACCCTTTGTCCTCATGAACTGCTTTACATTGCTTACATCTTCACCTTCTTTGCTTTTACTCTGTTTTTGTATTTTAGTCTTTTATGCTTCTTTTTTATGTTTATGCATTTTATGTTCATTGCACTTATGACCTTTTAGCAACAACCCCTTTTTAACACTTAGCTTGACTTTAAAGCATCCATTGCATCCAAATTGTTTAGTACATTCCCATTATGGATTGACAACCCATCTATACTGCAACAATGGGTAACTGATACCCAGTAGGACTTAAAAATCCTATTATCAATGATCGATGCTTTGAAGGTGGAGTTTAGGCTATTCTGAACCGAAACAGTGGTTGGTGGATTGATGGAGTGAAGGTAGATGATTATGGACGTGATAATAACAAAGGGATGGAGATCCTTTGTAGTTTGGATAGAGGATTCAAGGATATCACACCCAAGAACCAGATAAACCTTGAGAATCACTCGACAAGGGGTTTGCTTTGGAATCACTCCTTAGCAGAATTTGAATCACTCAGAAAATTAGAGAATCACTCTTTTTGTCTAAAACTTGCTTAATGATAAAAGTTTCATGGTTCTTACATATAAAGCCTAAGAAATGACTCATAGACTTCTAAACCTCTTAAAGGCAAGATATTAAAAGCTTAAGTTTGACATATTTGAATTTAAAAGAAAAGGCTCCTCCTTAGCTGTCTTTGTCTTATCTTCATGATAAAAAAATTGAGCAATTACGTAGTGAACCAATTGCCTCATTAAAAACCAAACTTGGAAAACCCATTGGGACAAAACCAAGTCTGGGAAAAAATTACATTTGGAAACACTAACCCAAATGTTGATCATTGGCTTGGATGCATAAGGTAGTTGTGTGTATCACATCCAAACCAGAGTCATTGGAAGGGTTCCAAGAATGACTCAAAAGTAATGAGATAGCTCCAGCAAGCTTCTTGGTCCTAGATCTTGTCATCGGTCCTTGTTGGATCTCCATAGCATCCTCTGGTCCAAGAAATGCATATTCAGCTTCAAGCATTGTCTCCTAAGATCCTTGAGTGTTGCTCCTTAGATTCACATCAACGAGCCATTCATATAACCCATGTTTTGTTTTTAATGCTATTTTCCATTCCTCCCCATCTTTCATTCTGATTTGATGGTATCCACTCTTGAGATCTATCTTTGAAACGATAGTGGATCCATGAAGTTCATCCAGCATGTCATCCAATCTAGGAATGGGGTGCTTTTACTTAATATTTATATAGCTTCTTTGTAAACAAACATAAGCATAAGCTGACTAAAATGTATAGCTTTCTTTACCTCACTAGCCTTAACAAAGAAATTAGATGGTTTTGAAACCCGTTCACCTTGTTCTTTTTGGTGCTTAAGTTGTAGTTGGTCTTTATGTACCTCTTGTGGAGACAAAGGCAATAGAGTGATTTTTTTTCCATTCAGCTCAAAAGTATGCTTGTTGGTATATCCATCATGAATAACCTGCCTATCCGATTGCCATGGTCTTCCTAAAAGAATGTGACCAGCCTCCATAGGTAAGACATTACACATAATGGTGTCTTCATACTTTCCTATCTTTGAAGGTACAAGAACTTGATGCTTGACTTGCATTTTTCCATTCTCATTCAGCCATTGCAGTTTGTATGGTTTTGGGATGCTTAGTAGTTTTCAAGCCCAAATTTTGTACCATAGTAGTATTAGCTACATTTGTAGAACTTCAACCATCAATAATCAGACTACACAACTTGTTGTGCACCATACACCTAGTATGAAACATATTCTCTCTTTGCTCTTGTTCTTCTTTCTTATCTTGTAGGCTTAGAGACCTCCTTGTAACAAGTAAATTTCTAGCAGGTGCTTCTTCTTCAAACTCATCAGAAGAGGACTTAACCTCATGAGTTTCATCTTCGGATTCATACTCACCATTCTCCAGCAGCACCATAACTTTCTTGTTAGTACATTCATAAGCATAATGGCCTATTCCATGACACTTGTAGCATTTGACATCTCTAGATCTAGTAGCATTAATTACTGTATTTCCTATATCTTTAGCAAATGTCGGATTGAACTTGTCATCTGCCTTTGTAGTATTACTAGGCTGAATTGGTTTGTTGTAGATAGCTTTACTATCTCTTGAATAGCTTGGTTTAGAGTTTCCAGTCTCATAGCTTAATTTTGTAGAAGATCTCCTTTTAATTTTTTATTCAATGAGCACAACCTTGTGCATTGCTTCTTCAAGGTTTTGAAAACGTTGTACCTCCAATTGGTCTTGGATATATCTGTTTAATCCACCAATAAACCTTGATATAACAGCTTCACGACCTTCCATTATAATAGCTTTGATCAAAAGCTTCTCAAGCTCCTGAAAATACTCTTCAACTTTTCTGGAACCTTGGACCAGATTTCTTAGCCTTTGATGAAGCTCCCTTTCATGATGACTAGGTACAAACCTTCTCTCATTATGTTCTTCACCTCATTCCAAGTAGATATTTGAAATTCACCAGGTCTTCTTCTAATGGTCACAAGCTGTGTTGATTTTTGAGAGTTTATCTCATGTAGAATGGAGTAGAATGATGGCGAATAGCTTTGGACGGATTTGAGAGTGATAGTATTTGAGAGTATTTGTGAGAATATTTTAGAGAGAATGTGAGTATATTGAAGTGAGATTATTTCTCCCAAATCTTAGAAGATTATAAGATAGCCTTAGGCTCATATTTATAGAGTTTACAAGAATTTTAAAACCCTAAAACTCTAAACATTTCGCCCCCAAAGTTTTAAATAAATGGGGGACCAAGTTGCAATTGTTTGAAGGACTAAGTTGTAATTGTTTGAATCTTCTTGCTTTTGCTTTTGCTTTTGGGACAACATGGAGAATCTTATCCAAAATGAATCTAGCCCATGTTATGGCTTTGTTCCTTTTGGAGGCTCCTTTGCCTTTTAGACATGTGCAAAATTAGTCTCCCCCATTCTTGCACTTCCTGAATGTTTCTTGAGGGTTGAGTAATGATTTTTCACATAGTCAATATTTTCCCAAAGCTTGCACAAAAGATCCTTAAGTGTATTCTGGATTGTACTAATTTTGCACATACGGAATACACAATATTTGCACATCCCATAATCTTGTCTTGGCTTCCTATCTTGAATCTCTGAACTTTGTGTACTGATTTTGCACATCTTCATAACTTGCCCTGATTTTGCACATCTTATGAAAAGTGGCTCAGGGTCTTTGGGTTTGATGAGATCTTCATCTTCTTCAAATGGGATCTTTCATTTTATCACTTCCCATCAAACTTAACTTAATGGAAATGGGTTAATCTTGGAATCGAGAAGATCTACCTCATTAAAAACCTTAGTGAAGAAAACCTCATGGGATAAAACTTCACTAAAGGAAAAAGAGTATAGACCTTAAATATTAGGGGTTCTTCATTTCAATACTCCCCCTCAATATTTAACCTTGATAAATGGTTTAAGATTGGAACCATAAAGATCTACCTCTTTAAAAAAACCTTGATATGTAAAACCTCTTTGGAATAAAACCATATGAAGGGAAAAAGAGTATTGTCTTATGGTTAGGGGATTTTGCCAAATCCTTTATGTCGTTTAGGCCTTTGGCTCTTTTCTTCATCTTTAGAAACTACTCTTCTGATATTTTCATGAGAAAACCTTCTTGAAGTAGAACCATTCTTTTTGGGTTATTGTCCCAATCTTCAATAACAGGCAGAATCTGCCAGATTCGTTCATATGTTTTAAACAGACTATAACTCCTTGATCCTTAAGGCTTTGAAGTCCGGTACACCTTCTTTAGACTCATTTTTGAGTTTAGGTTTTATAAAAATTAATTTCACAGCTTGGTTCCTCCTGGTTTGGACAGAAACAACGAAATACTGGACCTATGTCCAAGATTTTCTACTTCTGCCTCCTTCAGTTTGAAACTCTTATAAATCCTTCATCCGAACTTTGATTAGGATGAATCCACTTGGAGATTGTTTCTTCTTGAGAATAGATTCCAGAACATCTTCCTTTGTGTGAATCACGCTCTTGGTTCGATCAGAAAGTGCTTTGGAGTGCACCTATGTCTATTCTGCCCACTTCTCAACTTTGACCATCACATGCAATGCATTGCTTTGATCTTTCTTAATGATAGCCTCTTGGACTACCACTTATTCTAAAGTTTCTTCTAAGACCCTTTTATTTTTTTCTTCTTCTGATTTTGGCTTCATGAGCCATTAGTATCATCTTGATCATATTAATATGATCAGCCTTCAATCCAATTGTGGAATGTTCGGCCAAAACTTATCCCATGGATACAAATCTTCTTCAAGAATCTTCCCCACGTCAAATGGCTAGAGAAAACTTGATTTGGTTGATAGTCCATTTGTTTTGGTCGAATCTTCAAATGTGTAAAGTTTCTCAATGGTTATCGTGAGCCATGCGCATAGTTGGCTCGAGTATGCACATAGTTCCATTTGTGAGTAAGCCACTCGTCCAAAACTTGTCCAACGGCTCTACTTCTTTGTTTGGGCTTTACCTCATCCAAAATATCCCCTGTAAACTGAGTTTGGTGGATAGGTTGAAGGATTTGGCCGAGAGTCTCTTATCGTGAAGTTCCTCGATAGCGGCTCAGTCCATTACCCGATTCTGGCCTGATGGCTCGATTGTAACAGCTTGGCCCGATAGCTCGATGTTGTTCAAAATTTGGCTTGATGGCTTGATCTTGATAACTTGGCCCGATAGCTCGATGTTACTCATAACTTGTCCCAATAGC
The DNA here is from genome assembly GCA_900406425.1 of Iberis pinnata. Classification (NCBI taxonomy): domain Eukaryota; kingdom Viridiplantae; phylum Streptophyta; class Magnoliopsida; order Brassicales; family Brassicaceae; genus Iberis; species Iberis pinnata. The sequence goes on along the minus strand of OVBE01009251.1, from coordinate 11,273 downwards.
TCGATGTTGTTCAAAACTTTGGCTCGATGGCTCGATATTGACAACTTGGCCTGATAGCTCGATGTTGAACTCAAAAAATGGCTCGATGGCTTGATCTTGATAACTTGGCCCGATAGCTCTATGGAATACACCACTTGGCCCGATGACCAAGACACCTTGATCTTGAGTGTTTCTTGATTTCCCCTCCCCCCTTCATGATCAAGGTGGGAAGTTATCTACACATCAATCAACAAAACATCCATTAGTATATGATGCTAATTATCAATCAAATTGGTTATATGTAATGAATTGCAAAAGAAAGCAACTTAGGCAAGAAATCTAGATTTTCTAAACATCAATGACTAAGAGCTTGAGAATAGACTTCTGAAATATTTCATGCAACCAAATTAAACAATTTAAGCTCATTTTTTAAGTGAGAATAGATTTAAGATTCTTTTATGTAGGAATAATGAGCATGTGTGAACTAGCTAGAACTTTTAACCTAGACTTTAGCCACAAGAAAACATCAAACATAATCATTTTGAATTTACTCTAGACTTAATTTAATCATATCTAGCACATTTTAGGCAAAACCATGATCATACATGCATAAACATTTCAAGGCAAATTCCAATAGCTAGCTAAGAAAACATATCAACATATTCTAGAAAATTCTAAAAGCTTTGAATATGATAACAAATGCAAAGATTAATCGTAAATGATATTTGAGTTTATAAATTGGCCATTAGCCATTTGATACACTTCGGCCGAATAGGCAGTTTTAGGTGGGGTTGGTGAATTTTGATGAGACTCCCCCTCACCTTTAAAGTTTCCTACAAGGAACAAAAGTAAAGTAGTTAGTCCATTTTATGAGACTTTCAATATAATAGATGGATCATCATGTTTAACCATGAATCATATCCAAAGTGTTATGTTAGGATTTTGGATTCATCATGAGCATGGCTCAAGGCTCTCAACCCGCAACATAATAAGGATGGATTTAAGATATTTTCTAAGTGTTTTGGATTCATCAAAGACCAAAGGAATAATCATTTATTATCTTTGGTTCTCACACATTAGACTTTTTGAAAGAATCCAAGTGGTTGGATTCATCAAGGACCAAAGAGTTTTGCTCTTTATTATCCTTGGCTCTCATACTATGGTTTTGAAATTTTTTTCCTTAAGTGTTTGGATTCATCAAGGGCCAAAGAGTTTTACTCTTTATTACCCCTGGTTCTCTCACTATGATTTTAAAACATTTTGAAATGGTCACAATGGACCGATACATATTTAAAAGGACCAAGATCCGAGTCCTAAGCCGAGAAAACTTTTGGTCAAGACTTAGGGCTAGAACACAAGGCCAGACTACCTTAGAGTTTTGACTCTAAATCCTCTTGGCCAAAGAGCAACTTGGCCAAGGTTTTGGAATTGCCGATACTAAATCTAAGGCCGAAGAGCAACTTGGCCGAAGTTTGTTTCGGTCTTACAACTTAAGAACCATGTCTTGTGCATGGTTTCTTTTCAACAATCTTTAGGTCATGCTTTGAAATGGCCTAAACAACTTAGCCGAGATAAGTGAGGTCCAAAGAGAAACTTGGCCTTATCTTGACTCGGTTTTTCTATAGCCAAAGAGTAATTTGGATAGATTTTCAACCACCCAAGGCTAAGACTAAGACTGAAGAGAAACTTGGCCTTGTCTTGAATCGGTTAAAAACAAGCCAACAAAAACCGAAGAGTAACATGGCTAATGCTTAACTAATCATGGCTTAACAACTTTAGTCAATAATTTTGGATATAGCCGAGACTTAGAGTATGATCCGAAGAGTAACTTGGCCATAACTTGTCTCTGCTACACTTCCATCAATCTAGAGAGCGGCTTGGTTGATGTTTCATTGAACCTTAAAGCTTTTAGAGAGATTCCCAAACCAATTTGGATTCATCACACTATGTATGGTTCTCTTTGGTTTGGGTTTGCCTTTTCTTTTGGATTCAACATGACATTAACACTTATAAATGTGAAATGTTCATGGATCTCTTTTAAACAAGGATTTTGGATTCAACATATTCCTTTTGCTTATTTAAACAAAAGATACAAGGATCACTATCCTTTGAACATAATGGATTCAACATGCTTCTTGGACTTATGAAAGTAAAGAAGACATAGATCTCATTCACTAGCTTAAAGGGTATTGTCCCTTAAGGAGTTAAGATTCATCATGTTCTTAAACTCATAAGAGTAAAGAAATCATGGTTCTTCACCCTTAAACTTTTGAATTCATCATGGCTCTTATGTTTTACTTAAACAAAGTAACCATGTATCCCTTTAACCAAGACAGATTCAACATGATTCTTAAGCTAATGGAAGCAAAGAGATCATGGTTCTTTCTTGTTCTTTAAGGAAGGGTTTTTGTCCCTTAGAGATTTGGATTCATCATGAGCTTATACCCATTTGGAGCAAAGCAACCATGGTTCTCTTCTCTTCTGGGATTCATCATGAAACTTTAGACTCATAGGAGACAAGTTTTCATGGATCTCTTTTCTAAAGAGATGTAAGTAAGATGATTCATCAAACCCTTTCACTTCCACTCATAAGGGCAAAGTCTCACTTCTAAACAAGCTTTAAAGAACTTGGTTCGTCTTTCTTACATCTCAAAACCGAATAAAACCTTTTAAAACAGAAGATTTTGCTTCAAAACAGGTTTTAAACACCTTTTAACCGATTAAAAAGATCAAAAACAGAAGCTTTAAGCTTCAAACTCATGAAAAACTGGTTTAAACAAAACCAGAAGCTGTTTTGCTTCAAAACAGATTTTAAAGCCTTGAAAATGGCTTAAATAAGGATCTTAGCTTCAAATCCTTTCTCTAGCCTTTTAATATAGAATCAATGCTTCAAAAACATTGAAAGACTTAGAGGGAAGACGCTTATAAAACTTTGAAAACCAAAAGCTTTTAGCTTCAAAACAGATTTTAAAGCATTGAAAATGGCTTAAACAAGGATCTTAGCTTCAACTCCTTTCTCTAGCCTTTTAACATAGAATCAATGCTTCAAGAACATTGAGAGACTTAGAGGGAAGAAGCTTATAAACCCATACTTAAAACCATAAGCTTTTTAGTTTCAAAAACAGATTTTAACAGAACAAGAGTTTTAAAACCGATTCAAACAAAAATGGATCTTCAAGTTCTTTTCCAGCCTTCAAAAACATAAGCAAATGCTTCAAACCAGAATGGCTAGGAACAAGAAACTTTACCAAAAAGCTTTTGACCGGTCATACTCTTAAAAACAGATTCAAAAGCTCAAAGAAACCATTTTTGACCGATTAAACTTAAAAAAACGATCAAAAACAGAAAAAAAACCAAATGAACCATAAATGTGGAAGTTTGAGAGGTTTAAGAGCTTATGCTCTGATACCATGTTGATTTTTGAGAGTTTAACTCATGTAGAATGGAGGAGAATGATGGAGAATAGCTTTCGACAAATTTGAGAGAGAGTATTTATGAGAATGATGAGAATACTTTAGAGAGAATGTGAGTATATTGAAGTGGGATTATTTCTCCAAAAATTTAGAAGATTACAAGATAGCCTTAGGCTCATATTTATAGAGTTTACAAGAATTTTAAAACCCTAAAACTCTAAACTTTTCGCCTCCAAAGTTTTGAATAAATGGGGGACCAAGTTGCAATTGTTTGAATCTTCTTGCTTTTGCTTTTGCTTTTAGGACCACATGGAGAATATTATCCAAAATGAATCTAGCCCATGTTATGGCTTTATTCATTTTGGAGGCTCCTTTGCCTTTTAGTCATGTGCAAAATTAGTCTCCCCCATTCTTGCACTTCCTGAATGTTTCCTGAGGGTTGAGTACTGATTTTGCGCACAGTCATTATTTTCCCAAATCTTGCACAAAAGATCCTTAAGTGTATTTTGGATTGTACTAATTTTCCACATCCAGAATACACAAAAGAAACCACTCAAACAATTTGTAGAAAATCAGATTATCCTTCAGTGAACTCAACCCACCTAGCATGTCTCTTGTTAAGCTTATGCTGACCTTTTAAATGCTTAAGAGATTCATGATCAGTGTGAATCACAAACTCTTTAGGCCACAAGTAATGCTGCCATGTTTGCAATGCTCTAACTAATGCATACAGCTCGTTGTCATAAGGTGGATAGTTGAGAGTAGATCCTCCAAGTTTCTCATTGAAAAAGGTTATAGGCTTTTTATCTTGAATCAACAAAGCACCAATTCCTATACCTGAGGGCATCACACTCAATCTGAATAGTTTTTAGAAAACCAGGTAATATCAATAAGGGTGCATGAATTAGTTTATCCTTTAAAGTCTTACGCATCCTCTTGTGCTGACCCCCATTTGAATCCCACATCCTTCTTGATACTTCGGTTAGAAGGGCTGCTATAGTGCTAAAATTCTTGACAAACCTCCTGTAGAGTCCAGCTAATCAATGGAAGCTTCTTACATCACCTACAGATTTTGGGGTGGGCCAATCTTTGATAGCTTTCACTTTTTCCTCATCTACTTGCACTCCATTTGCTCCTACAATGAAACCCAAGAGCACAACATTATATGTTCCAAATGTGCATTTCTTAAATGTTGTTTTCCATTCATCCCCTTCTTTTATTCTGATTTGGTGGTAACCACTCTTGAGATCTATCTTTGAAAAGATATTGGATCCAGGAAGCTCATCCAGCATGTCATCTAATCTAGGAATGGGGTGCCTGTACTTAATAGTTATATTGTTGATAGCCCTACAATCAACACACATTCTCCATGTGCCATCCTTTTTAGGTACCAACAAGACTAGTACAACACAAGGACTCATGCTTTCATGAATATGGCCCTTCTTCATTAGCTCATCAACCTGTCTTTGTAGCTCCTTAGTTTCCAAAGGGTTGGTTCTATAGGCTGCCCTATTAGGTAGAGTAGATCCAGGGAAAAAATCTATTTGATGTTCTATGCCTCGGATAGGAGGCAATCCTATGGGATTATCTTCCGGAAATACATCACTAAAATCCTGCAACATATACTTAAGTTCACTTGGCAAAGCCTGTGGAGGATTAGTGAGATTAATCAAAGCTTCTTTGTAAACAAACATAAGCATAGGCTGATTAAAATGTATAGCTTTTTTTACCTTACTAGCCTTAACAAAGAAATTAGATGGTTTTGAAACTTGTTCACCTTGTTCTTTTTGTTGCTTAAGTTGTAGTTGGTCTTTATGTACCTCTTGTGGAGACAAAGGCAATAGAGTGATCTTTTTTCCATTCAGCTCAAAAGTATGCTTGTTGGTATATCAATCATGAATAACCTGCCTATCCGATTGCGATGGTCTTCCTAAAAGAATGTGACCAGCCTCCATAGGTAAGACATCACACAAAATGGTGTCTTCATACTTTCCTATCTTCAAAGGTACAAGAACTTGATGCTTGACTTGCATTTCTCCATTCTCATTCAGCCATTGCAGTTTGTATGGTTTGGGATGCTTAGTAGTTTTCAAACCCAACTTTTGTACCATATTAGTACTAGCTACATTTGTGCAACTTCCACCATCAATAATCAGACTACACAACTTGTTGTGCACCATACACCTAGTATGAAATAGATTCTCTCTTTGCTCTAGTTCTTCTTTCTTATCTTGTAGGCTTAGAGACCTCCTTGAAACAAGTAAATTTCCAGCAAGTGCTTCTTCTTCAAACTCACCAGGAGAGGACTTAACCTCATGAGTTTCATCTTCGGATTCATACTCACCATTCTCTAACAACACCATAACTTTCTTGCTAGTACATTCATAAGCATAATGGCCCATTCCATGACACTTGTAGCATTTGACATCTCTAGATCTAGTAGCATTAGCTACTGCCTTTCCTTTATCTTTAGAAAATTTATGATTGAACTTGTCATCTACCTTTGTAGTATTATTAGGCTGAACTAGTTTATTGTAGATAGGTTTACTATTTCTTGAATAGCTTGGTTCAGAGTTTCCAGCCCCATAGCTTGATTTTTTAAAATCTCTCCTTTTAATTTGTTGTTCAATGAGTACATCATTGTGAATTGCTTCTTCAAGGTCTTCAAAATGTTGTAACTCCAATTGGTCTTGGATATCTCTCTTTAATACAACAATAAACCTTGATATACCAGCTTCACGACCTTCCATAATATTAGTTTTGATCAAAAGCTTCTCAATCTCCTGAAAATACTCTTCAACTTTTCTGGAACCTTGGACCAGATTTCTTAGCCTTTGATGAAGCTCCCTTTCATGATGACTAGGTAAAAACTCCCCCTCATTATGTTCTTCATCTCATTCCAAGTAGAGATTGGAAATTCACCAGTTCTTCTTCTAACGGTCACAAGCTGATCCCACCAGCTCAAAGCATAATCATAAAACTCTGTGGCCGCAACTTTAACTCTCTCAACCTTGGTGAAGTTGTGACAATTGAACACTAGTTTAATCTTAATTTCCCATTCAAGATAGGCATCAGGATCAGAAGTTCCATAGAAAGATGGAATCTCTAGCTTAATGGTTTCAATATAGTTTCTTGGATATCTAGTCCTCTAGCACTCCTTCTGCTCCTATAAGTATGGTTTGATGCACTACTCCTTTCTTCATAGTAATCTTCAGTTGCACAATCTCTAGGTTCTTCATGGAGTACATTGGCATTAGGATTCGTCACCTTAGGCCTTCTTTGCCTAGATTGGCCAGTTTCATTTCCAGAGGGTGAGTTGAACTCCTTTCTAAAAGCATCAAACTGATCATTGAGTGTTTGGTTCATGAGCTTCTTCATTTGGGAAGTTATAGCCTCAAACAAGAGCTTATCCCTTTTAGAACACTCCTCTCCATTATCAGACATTGTTCCTTGCAAAAGAAACACAAAGAAATGCTCCAAGTAAAGAGAACAAAAGAAACCACTCAAACAGTTTGTAGAAAATCAGATTATCCTTTAGTAGCAAAACTGAGTTAAAGTGAGTATCAAGCAATGATATTAAGCACGAAAATGACTCCATATGAACTTAAAATGCTCATAATCCAAAAGGTACAAATTTTAGATAGTTTTAAACATGCACATAATTTAAAGAAACTAGAATATGATTAGTCATAATTTATAACACTTCTCTATGAATCTAAAACATATCCTATCACTTCTAAACTTGATTTCAAGGTTAATAACAAGTTTATGCACAAAATCAATCATCCATATCCATATTCATCAAGTGATTCATAAAAAATTTATACAACAAAACAAATACAAAGAGACAAAAACATATTGAATAAGAACTTTAAGAGACACTTCCTGTTTTTCTGAGTACTCAAGCATTCAAAGTGCTCTGATACCACATGATATGATCTTCCCTTGATGATCGATGCTCTGAAGGTGGAGTTTAGGCTGTTCTGAACCGAAACAGTGGCTGGTGGATTGATAGAGTGAAGGTAGATGACTATGGACGTGATAACAACAAAGGGATGGAGATCATTTGTAGTTTGGATAGAGGATTCAAGGATATCACACCCAAGAACCAGATAAACCTTGAGAATCACTCGACAAGGGGTTTGCTTTGGAATCACTCCTTAGCAGAATTTAAATCACTCAGAAAATTATAGAATCACTCTTTTTGTCTAAAACTTGCTTAATGATAAAAGTTGCGTGATTCTTACATATAAAGACGAAGAAATGACTTTTAGACTTCTAAACCTCTTAAAGACAAGATATTAAAAGCACAAGTTTGACAAATTTGAATTTAAAAGAAAAGGCTCCTCCTTAGTTGTCTTTGAATTGTCTTCATGATCAAACAATTAAGCAATTACGTAGTGAACCAATTGCCTCATTAAAAATCAAACATGGAAAACCCATTCGGAAAAAACACTAACCCAATTGTTGATCATTGGTTTGGATGCAATAGATAGTTGTGTGTAGCACATCCAAACCAAAGTCATTGGAAGGGTTCCAAGAATGACTTAAAAGTAATGACATAGTTCTAGCAAGCTTCTTGATCCTAGATCTTGTCATCGGTCCTTGTTGAATCTCCATAGCATCCTCTGGTTCAAGCAATGCATCTTCAGCTTCAAGCATTGTCTTCTTAGATCCTTGAGTGTTGCTCCATAGATTTACATCAAAAGACCAATTCAATCTTTTTCTCCCACATCAAATAAGCATCTGGATCATTCTTCCCATGGAATGGTGGTATTTTTAACTTAAGACAACTTAGATTGTCTTTATTTCTGTTTCTTGCTTGTCCAACACGTCTATTCCTTCTGAAACTCCCAATAGATGATTGATCATCATTGCAGTAGTATTAAAATTTTTCTTCCTCATGAACACCTTGCCGTTGTTGCTGTCTTGGTGCTCTAGGCTGATTAGGCCTGTTTTGTTGATGCTGCCTTTGTGCATCTTGCACCCTATCAATTCTTTCATGCAAAGTTTCTATCTTATTCCTCATTAATCTCTGAATTTCACCCATAAGTGCTTGCACTTGAAGACTAGGAATGGGGGGGATGCTGTGTATTCTCCTCTTCATTGCTGTTGTTACCTCCTGTTTGAGAAATTGTAAACCCTGCAACTAAATAAACAAACAAGTTAGTAGAAATCTGCCTCACTAGTGTTTCTCTTAAGTGTTTCCCTCAAGTGTTTTTCTCAAAGATGAATTCCTTCAGTGACTCTCTAGAGTTCCTATAGATCTATCCAATAAACTCAATGGCAGTAGCCAAAATAATCCAGCGATTATATCAAATGCTCCCAAGAGATATTGAAGATAGAAGATAAGAACAATAATCTTACTACTGAAATTAAGTAGTTTCACAACCAGAATTCAAGATAGAAAGATAAGAACAAGATTTTAACTTCTGAAATTTTTGAAACAAGTAGAAACACAACTAGAAATTTTTTATCCTTTTCTTTTGAATTTTCTTTTTTTTTTTAAATACTTTTTTCTTTTTTTCTTTTTTTCTTTTTTTCTTTTTCTTTTCTTTTCTTTTGGATCTTTTTATTGTACAGGTTTTCAAATTACAACAGAAAATAAATGGATAGAAAGAAAAGAAGATGAAGAGATGAGAAGATAATAAGTAGAAGATGATAAGAATAGATACCAAACCCTTTAGAATTGCACTCAAAAGGGTGGTAATTGGATAATCCTTGACTTCAACAGATTCGTGGAGGAAGATTCTGAAGTATATGAAACCTCAGTCCCATAACTCACTTAAAATAAGCTCTGAAGAAACTAGGCAGTGGATCCTCAATAAACATAATTCGTGTAGCAAGATTCCAAGGTATATGAAACCTTAGTCCCAAAACTAACTTAAGATACGCTCCTATATAATTTGGACAGTAGAATGGCCACACATGTGTGATGGAGAAGACTTGATAAACCAAAAAGATTACTTGGATATGACACACCAAGAAACCAGACGTTCAGAAGGAACAAAGAAGAATCATTTCACAAAATAAAGTTGATAAAAGAAAGGTTGTTCTTCTACAATGAGTTTGCAGATTATTTAAAGAAGAAAATAAGACAAATAATGATAAGAACTCTTATTAAACTTGCAGAGACCATTAGAAGAGAAGACTTTGAATCAAAGACCAACTCTTAGTCTTCAACTCTTAAATCCCGTGTTTATCTTTGGCCAGAATTTGACTAAGTGATTTTGGGCTCTTTTTGGACTTGTATCATGCTCAAAGTGGCCTGGGCTTGTTTAGTAACATCGCCAATTGAATTCTGGATGTTTTCATGGTCTAGAACTTGATAAATCATCCCATTAAGTGCTTCAGCATATTTCCTAGCCTTTGCTCTTGTCATTGGTCCATCCGGTACAAGCAAAGCATCCTCTTGAGTTTCCTTAGCTGTTTCCATGATCATTTCATGGTTTGTATCCTTGATGTTCTTGAGAGTTTGATATTTGATCATTGAATCTATTGCATATATGCTTTTAGTACTTGTTTTTCTCATTAGTTTCAGCATGATCTTGATGATTTTTTAGTTATTTCTGTTGAGTTTTGAGAGATTATCTCATGAGATTAGAAGAAGAATGAGAGACATAAGAAAGATTGAGAGTGTTCGAGTCTAAGAGAATAAGAGATTTTAAGAGTGAGAGTATAGTGAAGAGGGATTATTTGTCCCAACTTATTCAAACAAATCGGCTCTTACAAGGTTTATATAGGGAATCCTTAAACATCCTATGATCGCCCTAAAGAGGTAATGCTTAAGTTACCTAGGTAAAACAAGTAGAAATGGTAAAAGGTAAAAGCATAAAGCACATTAGCACGAGTACGGTCCGTACGTTGGGATCACTAGCCGTTACCGCGTGTTTTTGAACCAACGGTAGGATCCTCGGCCAATCTTCATCTAACAGTCATGATATGAGGTCTAGAATCTTCTATGATACAAATGGCGCGAGTGGATCCGGTTTGGTGGTCGGATCCTTAGTTTTGGCCGAGAATCTCTATCTTCAAAGTTATGCGCAAGTTTTGGATGGAGCATGCGCATATACAATCTTCTGACTCGATCATCCAGATTGTCAAATCGGGTGTCCTTCGACACTCCGCATTGTTGGCTCGGGCTACCTCGAACATACGCATCCTTCCTGGCGTAGTTTCCCGCATCAGTTTACCAGGCCATGTTCTGATAGCCCATAATATCCCAATAGCCTGATCTACGCCTAAGTGTGTCTGGTAAGGTCTGAACGCTCGTATGGGTTATTCTAACCCGATCCTGATGATGCGCATGATCTGATGACTTGATCATGCGTATTTTTGCCTAAACTGACCTGACTGCCCGCGTGACTTATTTTAACCGATGTCCGATATTGTGCATGACCCGGTCGCTCGTGTCATGTGTATTTCGACCCGATTGTCTGCATGGCTTGTTATGCTTTTTCCGATAACTTGTAATCCACGTCTGTGGCCCATTCTTACATTTTCACCTTATTTTACGATCTGATACTTTGGGTTGCATAGATTTTCCAAGTCTCAACACTCCCCCTCAAGTTTAACGTTGATGAATGGTTAAACTTGAATCCTTGAAATCCAAGCCTCATTAAAACCTTTAGAGAGAAAACCTCTTGGGATAAAACTCCCTAAAGGAAAAAGAGTACAAGGTTTCATGGGTAGGGAAGTCCACTTCTTGAATGAATTTGGTAGATCCTATTTTAATACTCCCCCTCAATCTTGACCTTAATGAAAGGGTCTCAATTGGAACCATAAAGTTATACCTCATTAAAAACCTTAGTGAATAAAACCTCCTGGGATAAAATTTTCACTAAGGGAAAAAGAGTATAGACTTATGGTTAGGGGATCTTT
>OVBE01009250.1:0-16243 GCA_900406425.1 Iberis pinnata | reverse complement strand
ATATATATATATATATATATATATATATATATATATATATTAAAGCAAAACAATTTATAATCGGATATTTTAAGAAAGAATTCTAAATAATTCGGTAAATGAACTTAAGAAAGAAATAATCTTTTAAAAAAAATTTGGAACTTGTTGCAACCTTCGTGGCGTGGCTCGAACCTGCATAATTGATTAATGCATACATGCTTCTTTGCCAATAGTGCTAAATCTTTTGATTGGTTTTCTTTCCAGTCAATTAGTTATATTTATATAAAAAAGGGTGTTTCGAAAAAAAAACTATTAATGCATGCTCTGTGGCTCGAACCCACGTAATTGATGAATGCATACACCATTCATTGCTAGATGTCCTAAGTCTTTTGGTTGGTTTCCTCTCTTGCCGATTGCTTATATTTATATAAAAACGTGTGTTTCGAAAAAAAACTATTAACGTATTCTCCGAGGATCGAACTTGCATCTCGAACTGGGTCATATCCGACCCAGCTAAAGGATCCGCGCGTTTTTAACAAAAAAATGTATTTTGCTTGTTAAAAACTTGACATCTCAGGGAATCGAACTAATGACCATTAAGGTAAATTCGAAAATTTTGCCTAAAATAATCTTCGCCGATTTTTTTTTGTTCATTAAAATTTTTTAACCCAATGGCATTCTTCGTTAATATCAGCTTTATTTTGACTCTTTTCAAAACATGTACTTCGCAAATAATAGTATAGATTGTATCAAACGTATGGAATACTTCAAAATTTGTTCCGATTTTTTTGTCAATATATATATTTGTCATGGTAAGGATTACAAGAGCCACCTTATCGTGGTAATGATAAGTTTGCACGGGCTTATTTTACGTAATGATCAGCCTGAGTGTTGTAAGCACGTGGAATATATGAGAAACATACGTCAGATAGGTGTGGATGAAGACGTAGTATGTCAAGACAAGTGGTGGCTAATGGGGTTGTGGGTATACGAACAGTACGTAGAGGATTGAGGTTGTGGTTGAGTGCGTGTAACAAGGAGTTGTTGTCCAAATAGAAGACGATAAGGGAGTACCGCATAGAAGTATAAGAGACATCGGTCCATAGAGCTGAATGCTTATGTGTGTGCAGAGCTTAGGCTAAATTGTAAGGACTGGAAGCCGAGGATTAAAGGTTATTGATGATGATAATGTATCTACCCTATACCTGCCGGTGATTGTCAAGAAAGCCATGAACCATCAACGAAACATGAGTAGGAAGCAAAGGCCAAGTGTGAGGAATTAATGTGATCATAGAAGAGTTTGAATCTGAACCAGAGTTTGAACCAAAGCAGCTTGAACCAGAAGGAAGGATCACCATATCTAAAGCCAGAGAATTGGCGCAAAAAGCCCATGTGATGCTTCATTTGGACCAAGAAGATCAAGCCTACGAAACCTATCAGATGTTCAAGATTATCAACACACAAGTACCAGATATTTGACCAGTCAGCTAAGTGGGTAATTCCTGCACTCTTTTGTCCTTAGTAGAGATGGTCGTCTTTTTATCCTACTTTGAGTTTTTGGCCAATCACTAAGGTTTTAACGAGGCAAGTTATCCACTTTCGTTAAAGCTTTCTCAAAGGATGTCTGGCATAAGTATTTTACATACTTGGCGTTTCAGAAAATAAAAGCCTTCTAGAAGCTTCCTTTCCATGACACTTCTAGAAGCTTTCCTTTTAATTTGAAAGTCTTGTTGTTTTTCTTTAAGAGGCTTGCATGTCTCGTTGTTTTGGGCTATGTTGCAAAGCCCTAGGCGCCTGTGCCTATAAACACAAACCATCGACGCCTTCTTTTCTTCAGCGAGTTTTATGATTAAAAATCAGGTTGTTTTCAAAATATCTATCTATTTCTTGCTCATTGGATTGAGAATTCCGGTTACTTTATATCCGTAAAGGATTCAAAGAGTCTGCGTTCTTGATTGACTATTCCATAAGTCAATCAAGATATTCCATTATCATTCTATTCATATTCTACACCAATTCATCCAAAATTCCGACCAAAATCCCATTCGGCCAAAACTTTACCTAGTCTCGGCCATTACCCGCAAAACCAAGCATCCCGAGCCATCATTCCGGTTCCTGTTTGGCTATTCTGTCTGAGTCCCAAGCCGTATCCCATGTTTGCATCGTCCGGGCTGCACCTGTCCGTCTCTCGTACCGCAAGACCCTGCCGACCCATTCTCTCGAGCCAACAGCTCGTCCGGTTGATCGCCTAAGCCACCCGACCACCCAGTTGGAGCCCGAACCACTATTGCCGAGCCAAATTACTTGCTTGTCGAGCCTTTCACCAGAATATTGGTCCAGAATCGCATCAGGTGGTATAAGAGCCAACTCTGTACCAAAAGCTGAGCAATTTCTGAACCCTAAATCCTTTTCTTATTTATTTTCTTTAATTTCTCTTAAGAACCCTAGGTTGCATCTAGAACTAAATTAGTAACCGAAAAGAATTAAAGAATCTTAATCTTGAATCAAATTAGGGCATTAAATTGGTTAATTTAGTTGTCTACATATAGATCATCTAGATTAATCAGAATTATTCAACCAGAAACCAATTGTTATATGTTTGTTAATTAACTTTGCAAGAACCTATTACTTGTGCGAAGTTTCTTGGTATCTCAGGTACCATGGAGCTTTCAGCAGAAGCCATGGAGTCTCTGAACAAGTTGACGAGTCAACAAATCAAAGATAACAACACTGATCTACTACAACAAATCAAGCTACTTAACGAGAAAGTTGATACAATGAAGCTTGAGAAAAGAAAATAAGCCAAACTAATGGTCACTCGTCCTCAACTCCTACACCCTCTGAAGCATATTGGAGACACATCCAAACGTTCTACAGGAGGTCCTATTTTCAGAACCAACCCAGGTTCGCGTATGCTTGGAGGCCGAGAGTCTTCATTTAGAGACAAGGATCATCAAACCCGAGAACCGCACCAAACCTTCATTGGGACATATCATGAGTACTATAAAGGTGAAGAAGAAGTTTCGGAAAATAGTTACGGTAGCACTATCCAACCTCAAGATCCGATAAGGCACGACCGAGACTTCATTGATCCTGTGTACCAACAACTGAAGCATATCAAGATCAAGTTCCCATCGTTCATAGATACTAATGAACCCGAAGCCTACCTTGACTGGAAAGGAAGATGGAGTCAAACTTCCTATGTCAAGGAACCTATAACATCAACAAAGACAAAATCGCTGTTTCTGAATTCAATGGTTATGCATTGTTGTGGTGGGAACAATTGGGAATCATTAGATCAAGGTCTCGAGAACCACCCATGACTACGTGGGATGAGCTAACGGTTCAGATGAGGCAAAATTTTGTTCCGGTCTATTACCATCGCGAAATATTGAGCAAGCTAGCTCAAGGAACAAGAACCATTCGAGACTACTTTAAGGAGCTTGAGACCTTACTAATCCATGCATAACTAAGTGAAGGCAAAGACATGTTTATGTCTCGATTTTTAGGATGTCTCAACAGAGATATCCAAGATAAACGGGAGCTTCACAGTTATCGAGATATCGAAGAGATGGTTCACAAAGCTGAATTAATCGAAGCTCAGAACAAGAGACGGTTTACTAAACCAAGCTTTACACCAACAACCTCAAAACCTAAAGACTTCTCCAACAATAGGCCTAGTTTCAATCCGAAACCGAATCAGCATAGAGAATAAAACAAAAACGCTGAGGTAAAACCAAGAACTGGAACTAATCTTAGTAATACTTGGTGTTTCAGGTGTCAAGGAATTGGACATTACTCAAGAGAATGTCCCAACAAGAAGTTATTCCTTCTCAAGGAAGACGGCGAGATAATTCCTCAAGAGGAATCAGACAATGAGTCCGAAAGTGAAGAAGAAGAAGCATCCACAACTGTAGGCGAACTTCTGGTTGCAAGACGAACTCTGAGGGTTCAGAATCAGCCAGAAGAAACATGTCAAAGGGAGAACGTATTCCACACTTGATGCTTCGTACAATCCAAAGTCTGTTCACTAATCATCGATGGTGGAAGCAGTACAAATGCAGCAAGTGAAGTCATGGTTCAGAAGCTCAATCTAAAAACTATTCCTCATCCATACAAGCTACAATGGCTTAATGATGGAGGAGCTCTGACCGTAACCCAGCAAGCTCTACTCAATTTTTTGATGGGAAAATATGAAGACAAAGTACTGTGTGACGTGCTACCTATGGGGTCAAGCCATATTTTGCTAGGCAGACCTTGGCAGTCTGATCAAAAGGTCATACATGACGGGTTTACCAAAAAGCACAGCTTCAAATTCAAGGGCAGAAAAATCACGCTGGTTCCACTCACTCCTACCGAAATTTATCAAGATCAAATGCAAATCAAGCAAAAGGAGAAGGAGAAAATCTCAACCAGCCTCTACATAAACCACAATGAGTTTTCTAAACTCTATGATTATGAGCTTACATGCTTTTTATTCATCGTAAGGATACTGTTGAAATCACTAACCAAACACAGGAATAACCTAGTGGGATGAATGAGTTATTGCATGAATATAGAGATGTCTTTCCTGAAGAGATTCCACAAGGTCTTCCTCCAATACGTGGGATAGAGCATCAGATCGATCTAGTTCCCAGTTCTGCTCTCCCAAACCGCCCAACATATCGCACCAATCCATCATAGACTAAAGAGCTTCAAAAGCAAGTAGAAGACCTCCTCAGTAAAGGTCAAATTCGTGAGTCTCTAAGCCCATGTGATGTCCCGGTTCTGCTCGTGCCAAAGAAAGACAGATCTTGGCGAATGTGCGTGGATTGTTGCGCCATCAATAACATAACGGTGAAGTACTGACACCCAATCCCAAGATTGGATGATATGTTAGACGAGCTGAGTGGATCTACTATCTTCACCAAAATTGATCTGAAGAGCGGTTATCACCATATTAGAATGAAAGAAGGCGACAAATGGAAAACGACGTTCAAAACCAAACAAGGACTATACGATGGCTGGTGATGCCATTCAGTCTCACAAACTCCCCAAGCACATTCATGCGCCTAATGAATCACATACTTAGGAGATTCATCAGAGTATATGTGGTGGTATACTTCGATGATATCCTCATTCTATTCATATTCTACACCAATTCATCCAAAATTCCCACCAAAATCCCATTTGGCCAAAACTTTACCTAGTCTCGGCCATTACCCGCAAAACCAAGCATCCCGAGCCATCGTTCCAGGTTTTGTCCGGCTGTTCCTTCCGAATTCCGAGCCGCAGCCCAGGTTTGCATTGTCTGGGCTGAACCTGTCTGTCTCCCGTACCGCAAGACCCAGCCGACCTGTTCTCTCGAGCCAACAGCTCGTCCAGTTGATCGCCTAAGCCACCCGACCACCTGGTTGGAGCCCGAACCACTATTGTCGAGCCAAATTACTTTCTGGTCGAGCCTTTCACAGATTATTGATCCAGGATCGCATCAGAAATGGTAGCATTTGGTAATAATTTCAAGGGGTGGAAATTTGAGTTGAAAAGGAATATGAGCAGGAGATCCTGATGAGACATTCGGGGATAACGAGGCAGTTGAGATGTTGACTGACCATTATGTACTATCAATGATTGCTTTAGAGATTATTTTGGGGATAAACCAACATTTTTTTGAAATAGAAGCGCGTTACATGATTTCCATAATTTTCAAGCAATGGAGCTGATAAGGGTAAAAGTTGCGGGAGAGGGGTTGAGTTGTAGAAGTTTTTGAATGTTAGAAGTGATGGAGTCATTGGACAGGGATGGATAGGGGATGTGGGACCGAGGGGCTAGTTCCCAAGTCTCTTGGCTCACCGGACAAGTAAATTATAAATGATTAATATATTTTGTCGCGGAGTCAAACAATGAGCAAGTGGTACTAGAGAGAGATTGCAACGGTGCAAGTTAACCAGGGTGGATAGACTGTTGATCAAGACACACTACATGAAGATTTGTATCTTAGGTGGGATGGGCCACGACCATATGGATTTAAATTGGGGAGATGGGACTTGAGCTACAGTGATAGGTTATATGGCTTGTGCATGAAAAAAATGATAACCTAACCGGACTTCATATTGACCTGTTTGTGTATAAGGCCAACAAAAAGTATCATGGGAAGAGTTAATGAAGGTCCAATGGATAGAATTAGAGGGACATTATCAAGATGGATCAATGAATAAAGCTGACACATATCCTAGGATTTGGTAACATTATCAATGAAAGCAGACACATAAAGGTCAGATAAGGCTGAAATTGACAGGGGGGAAGGAAAGGCTAGGCGTGGCATATTCTCTGACAACTAGAGTGAGCGAAAAATGTAAATGGAGAAACCATCTCTAATAACATGAAAATAACATCAACGTAGAAGGTCAATGGCTACATGCATACCACACCACACTTACTGGGGTGGGAGGGAAGTGTGGCCGTGAATAAGGTAGTATTGCATAAATATTTATGCTTCACTACTTATGATAGTAAGTTTCAAGGCGATGTTAAAAGGCGCTAGCATTGCTTGGCCATCAAGACAAGATTAAAAGAGTGGAGGTCACGAAAGCCTAACCCACCATACACTTTTGATGTAGTTAGACGTTGTCACGCTGTCCAAGGAATACCACGATGGGATGGATTATTGGAACACCAGAAATGGCGTATAGCTTGGGTAATTAAATTCAGCCAGGTCACCAAAAGAAGGAAGCAAGACATCGTGTACATCGGTAATGCAGTGATGATAGCTTTAATAAGAACCTCTTTTCCTGCATGAATCAAAAAGTGGGTCGACCACGCTAGTAACTCACCCAGTACCCTGTCATAAAGATAACAAAATGTGGAAACGTACCTACGACCCTAAACATCTGGTAATCCAAGATATGAGCCAAAAGCATCTGTATGGTGGATACCCAACGTATTGGCGATTTGTGCCTATAGAGATGTTGAAATACCCTTACCAAATTTAATATGTGATTTAGCAAAGTTTTTTTTGGCCTATATGGTGGGCATATAGTCAAAGAGAATACTGTATATTAGCACATTCAGCGAGGGAAACACGACAAAAGATAAGAGAGTCATTTGCAAACAAAATAAGCGATATCGTGGGATCACCCACACTTGCTTGAAAAGGATTTATTAAACCCAACTGAACTTGAGCCCAAAGAAAACAAAAAAGGCCTTCAACACAAAGAAGATAAGGGTAAGGATATAATGGGACACCCTGACAGAGACCGCGTGACGGAACAATATAACCCGAGGGTTGTCCATGAAGTAAGACAAAGTACGTAACATAGGTAACACATTTCATAACCAAACAAGAACACTTTCCAAAGAAACTTAATTTGAGAAGCATGGAGTGAAGGAAGGACCATTCAAATTTGTCGAAGGCTTTACTGATATCTAACTTGCAAGCCAAGAAAGGTTGATTAAGCGAGCGTGTTGTGAGGGAATAGAGTAGTTCATGGGAAATAAGAGTGTTTTCAGTGATAAGATGAGATGAGATGGGATGAAAGAATATTTCGATGGTGAGATAATTTGATGTAGAAAATGTATTAGGCGGTTTATCATAAGCTTAGACAGAATCTTGTATGCAACATTAGTAAGACTGATATGACGGAAATCTAGTGACGATAGTCGGATTAGAGGATTTATGGATAAGGTAAATGTTGGTATGATTGAGGAGGGGATCAAGGTACTCATTTTCAAAGAAAAGACGGATGAATGAAAGAACACCATCTTTGAAAGAGGGCCAATGGTCCTTGAAAAAACAAGCAGTGAAGCCATCTGGTCCTAGTGTTTTATCAGGAGTCATTTGACGTAGTGTATTCCATACCTCCATGTCAAATATGAGAGCTAGAAGTAGATAATTCGTGGGAGAAGTTATCTTGGTCTCAACATATTGGAAGATAGGGTCATGAGCCTGGACAAAATCTTAAATGAATAGAGTGGATAAATACGAGTGAGAAACAGAGGCAATGTTATGGTCAACAGAATATGTACGACCATTCGTTGCCATTATAATGGAGATATGATTAACAGCATGATTATCCTTTTTTAGAATGAAAAGGTCGTATAGTGGTCACCTTGTGATAACCATTGAATGCGACTCTTAGTACGCCAGTACTCTTCCTTGTGAGGATATTGGATTAGCAGCTAAGACCTTACTTGAGAGAGAAGTGGTCGGTCAGGAGGGCTAGAAGAATGAACATTGTGTAAGTTAGCCTTAAGTTGAGATATGTGATGGTGTGAGATACCATAGTGATGATATTTCCATCGAGATAGAATTGAACAATAGCTTGGATAAATTTACGCGGATCAATAAAATTACAAACTTTAGACTCGGAATCTTGGGTGAGACAAAATACATTTGGATGGTCATGTCAACGATTATCGTATTTAATTGCATGGAGACGTTTGTAGTGAGAAGTACTTATGTCGAGAAGAATAGGGGCAATGACCAGAGCCAATCCATTGCAGTATAGTCACAAAATCCTTAGAGAAATAGGTGTGCTAGTCGGCATGAGCTATAGCTCGATCGAGGTGAGATTGTATGAAATAAAAATGGCGCCTTGTCCAAGTGAAGGTGTTACCAAGTGTACGAACATCGGGAAGGCCATGAAAAAAAGGAGAAAATCACCTGTAGACAAGGAGAGGCGTGTCTAACCACACAATTTTTCCGATAGGTCTCGAATGTCATTAAGGTCGCCAAGAAAGATAGCCGATGGGGAAGTGGTAAATGATTGGGCACTAAGATACTTCAATTAACGACAAAGACAGTATGGAACATGATGACCATAAATATAACAAAGTCATAACGAAGGAAGACGCGAAAGTGAGACAAAAGTTTGAAATCCCTAGAGGAAACACAACTCCAACAAAAGATAAAGAAACAAGGGAGGACTAAAATATAGTCAAGCCTCCACCTAGACCTAACAGGTCAACCGTAAGAAGATTAGAAAAACATAGGCTATTACATAGAGACTGAACCTAAGAATATTGGTTTTTTGAGCACAATGGCAGGAGAGAGAACCAGAAAAAGTCCTGCATATATTGAACTGTCAATGGACTCCTCAACCCTTGACAGTTCCAATGTAGGATCCTCATGGCGTCATGGGTGAATGATTGGCTGCCACCACACTATTAGCATAAGTAGAAATTCGTAGACGATGGGAAGGGCTTTCATACTCCTCAGCATGAGGGTCAACCTTACGCTTGAAGTTGGGTGAACTTGATGGACCAAGATATGGTTCAAATGAAGGAAGAGAAGTTGGAGCATCATGATTATAAGCTATAATGGCCGAGAGTGGGTGATGAGTGATGACGCTGAATTTTCATGGATTTAACATATCAATTAGTATCAATTCTGAGGTCTAAAAGCGTGCATACATCACATTCATGGTTGATTTTAGTAAGTTTATGATTTTTAGGATTTTTGCATTAGAATTTGCATATGCACGCATTTTGGAGATTTTTCAGGACTTTTAGAAATTTTCGGGAAGGATTTGTGAGATTTCAGAAAAGAAGCACTTAACATTAAATGGAGTAGCACTTAGCATGGAATGGACTGGATCTACCTCAGGACCAAAACTAAATCGATCCCACACTTGCCAGGATCGATCCCACTGCCTTTTCTAGATCGATATAAGATCGATCTCACGGCTCTATCTAANCTTAACATTAAATGGAGTAGCACTTAGCATGGAATGGACGGGATCTACCTCAGGACCAAAACTAAATCGATCCCACACTTGCCAGGATCGATCCCACTGCCTTTTCTAGATCGATATGAGATCGATCTCACGGCTCTATCTAAATTGATATGAGATCGATCTCACCATCCCATCTGGATCGATTTGAGATCGATCCCACCAGCTCAGATCGATCCCAACAACACCTTAGATCGATCCCATCTCAGCCTGGATTGATCTCTCTCTTTCTCTTTCAAGGAAATTTGTGAAGTCTTAGACGAAGTTAAGGAAGTGCATGGAATTGAAGCAAGACTAAGAAGGAAGCAATGCATGATCGATCCCACACTTGTCTGGATCAATCTCGGGTACTCAATGCCTGGATCGATCCCACTCTCAGACGTATCTCAGTCTGGATCGATCCCGTTCAAGCATCCCCAGCTCAGATCGATCACGCACTTACCAACTCGAAGTCAAACACGCTCCAACCCGACCAATTCAAATCCGGATAGCACTTGAACCAAGGCCTAAGATCCAAGACAATGATTAGATTTTTTTTCTTTAGTGCGAATTTCGGCTTTTCTCTGAACATTATAAATCCCTAATTCGCCTCCATTTGCAAAAAAAATCTCAGTTTTATTTCCTTTTTAGGTTTTAGTCTTAGGTTTTTATTTTCCTTTGTTGTTCTTCATGTTCTTGGTGTAAAAACCAGATTTCTTTCAAGTTTTAAGTTAATATACAGATTTTTCTTTGATTTCTTGCTTACATTTAGGTTGTTGTTTAGTTGGTGCATCTCTATTTTCGTTTTAAGCTTTTAATCTCCTGTTTTAAGTTTGTTCTTCATCTCTGTTTTACTGTTTTATTGCTGTTCTTAGTTTCTAGGTTTGTGTTCTTGCTGTTCTTCATCTGTTCAAGCTTAGATCTGCATGTTTAGCTTTAAGGTTATGCTTTATGTTTTCTCTGTTTCTACTCCCATGAGTAGTGAGTAGTCCACTAAGCTCCTGAGGATGGGGGAGACGAGGGTTGATGTTCTGGGTTCACCTTAGTACCGAAGTTGTTTGTCTTTAGATCCCTTCTGTTTCACCTGCTCGTAATGCTGATTGTATTTATACACGGAAGGGACTGAAAACCCGCCGTTAGGCTCTTCAACACCGGAAGGTGAGTCATTGAAGGTGTCCGGAACTAGGTGATTTCAGAGATTCGTTTTCCCCTTCTAAGGCATCAGTTGTTTGGGAAGCTTATTGACTATAGTAGTTGTTGTTCATGCCTACTTAGTAGTTACTATCTATAACGGAAGTTGAGTCCGTAACTGCCTTGCTTGAAATTGATTGCTAAGGAATTGGAATTGGTTGCTTATGTTGCTACTGTCTAGGGATTAGCTCATTGTATGAGGTATGTCAGGTACTTAGGTAGCTGATGATGGATCCTTAGTCAATTACCCTTTTTCCTCAGGAACTGCTTCACATTGCTTGCATCTTTTACCCTCTTTACTTTTACTCTGTTTTTACATTTGAGTCTTTTATGCTTCTTTTTATCTTTATGCATTGTATGTTCATTGCACTTAGGACCTGTTAGAAAAACACCCCTTTTTAATACCTAGCTTGACTTTAAAGCATCCATCTCATTCCAGATTGATTAGTACACTCCCATCTGGATTGATAACCCATCTATACTACAATGATGGGTAATTGATACCCCAATAAGACGTAAAAGTCCTACTATCAATTTGGCGTCGTTGCCATTTGGGATTTGTTACTACATTATGGATTTTGGATCTTTTCAGATCAAGCATATTTTACAATTTTACTTACCAGTCTACCTTTGTTTGCTTTGTTCTCAGGTACCTGCCTAGCAGTGTATGAACATGAGAAGCAAAGGACCAACTGACTTGCTTCCACTCGTTGACGTCATCAGAGCTCTTGAACGAGAACACTCTCTGGCAAGACGTGAACATGAACGTGCAGAACACTTGAGAAGGTTGAACTTACAAATGGCAAACAACGTTGACAAAGACAACTAGAACACCATCGGTGCTAGTGACAACCCCAACACTCACACCGTCAGACATGGAATCAATCCACCTGCAGTTCAAAACAACAACTTGAGATCAAGCATAGCCTCATTGCTATGGTGCAGGGCAACAAGTTCCATGGACTACCTATGGAATATCCACTTGATCACCTCGATGAGTTCGACAGGTTCTGCAGTCTCATGAAGATAAACGGTGTGAATGAAGACGCTTTCAAGCTACGCCTCTTCCCATTCTCTTTGGGGGAGAAGGCACACCAATGGGAGAAGTCACTCCCCAGGAACTCCATCACTACATGGGATGCCCGCAAGAAGGCATTCCTTGCAAATTTTCTTCTCAACTACCAGAACCGCATGCTTGAGGAATGACATTTTCGTGTTTGCACAAAAGAACGCTGAAACCTTCTCTGAGACATGGGAGCAATTTAAGAACTACACTATGCAATGCCCCCATCACGGTTTCAACAAGGCCTCCTTACTCAGCACCATCTACAGAGGTTTCCTTGCTAAGATCAGAATGCTACTCGATATTGCAAGTAATGGGAATTTCCTCAACAAGAGTGTGATGACGGATGGGAGTTGGTTGAGGACCTTGCCCAGTTTCACGGGATTTATAGTGAGGACTACAACAAAATACCTCGCGGTAGTTCTACTTCTGATGATGGCACTAAGAAGGAGATCAAGGCACTTAATGAGAAGTTGGACAGGTTACTCCTGGGTCAACAACATCAAGTTCACTTCATCTCTGATGAAGAACAACTGCAGATTCAAGCTGCTGAAGCTCAACAACAAGCAGAAATGTGCTATGTGCAGAACCAAGGGGGTTACGACAAAGGGTACTTCAACTACTCTAATAATCCTGGTATTTCTTACTGAAGCAACAACGTTGCTAACCCTCAAGATCAAGTGTACTCACCTCAACAGCAGAAGAACTCTCAACCCTTCAACAACTTCAACTAGAACAGAGGTTACTACCCAAAGCAGCAACAACAAAATGGTTTTCAACAACCACAGCAACAACAACTTACTGGTGTACCTCCTGGTTTCTCATTTAACCAACCTCATGCTCACCCCTTCAAAATTGAAGCTACATTACAGCAACTTCTTCAAGGCCAAGCCACTTATGCAATGGAGACATCAAAGAAGTTAGGTGAACTCCAACACAAGATGGATACATCCTTCGGTGCAATCTACTCAAAGATAGACAATCTCACCTCCAGAGTCACCACTCTTGAAGGAAAACCCGCATCGACTTCAACTTCTGTCAATGGTCATCTTCCTTGATAACGAGGAAGCAAGAAGACCTTGGTTCGTTCACACTACCCTGCTCAATTGGAACTTTCACTTTTGATGAATGACTTTGTGACCTTGGAGCTTCCGTCAACCTTATGCCTATGTCCACTGCCAAAAAGCTAGAATTGGATGAGTTTAAAACTTCAAACATAAATTTGTTGATGGCCGACATATTAGTAAGGCATCCTGTTGGAATATTGGAGAGCTTACCTATCAAGATCAAGGATGTAACAATATTCACAAACTTTATGGTGTTGAAGATGGATGAAGAGCCTAAGGACCCATTGTTCTTCGGAAGACCGTTCCTAGCAGCGGTTGGAGCTGTAATCAACATCAAGAAGGGTCACATAAAGTTGAACATAGGGAGAGGACCAAAGATGATCTTCAACATCAAGACTAAACCCAAGGACATCATTGCACAAAGTCAGCTGTATTCTGTGAAGGAACTGAATGAAGACAATCCAAATAATGGGTACTCAAGCGTTAAAGCAGTTGAAGATGGATTGGGAAAGGAACCAACTAAGTCTGTAATGCATAATGAAGTCTTCAAGCCTGTAAAAGAAACAGATAAGGAAATTTCAAAGGAGTTAAAAGAAATCAGGACATTGGAAATGTCCAAAGGTGAAGGCAACCTGAAGGATCTAGGAAAAGGAACTCGTGAGTTCAAACCTCAACCTGAACGTGTGCCGCCTCTTAAGCAACCTTCGAACATTCCAATTTCCGAAAAATACTTGGAGCCTCAAACCGAACCTTGGAAATCAAGAACGGAGACCAAGTGTCCTTACTTAACAAAAGGTCCAAGTATTATCTTGGGAATGTCGATCCAATGTGTTCTAAGAACTTCATGATCAAGGAAGTACTTTATGAGGAAGACATCATACTTGCTGTAGAAGTTGATGAAAAACCAACCTGAACTCTAAAGTTGATAAGAACTATGACAAAGGAGCCTTTTCGGAAAAGACCTCGGTGGAGAACCGTCTCAGGGTCATTAATCCTAAAAACAGGAAGTCAACCTTAATGACTTTAAAANTTCAATTTCAATGTTTTTAAATTTCAGTACTTGATTTAATGCGTTTTAGTTTCATCTTGTTTTGGTGTCTTAGGTACTTACTGATTGAGTTTCGAGAATCTTGCAATGAGAAAAGAAATGGGGCATGAGTGATATGCATTTTGAACACGTTGATCAAATGCGAGGTGGTCCGGACTCATGTGTTTTCAACGAAGGAGATCAATCCATGCTTGCTCATGATCGATCTAAAGTAAGGTCATGATCGATCCAAGGCAATGCCAAGATTGATCTATCTATGGTCCGTGATCAAGCCGAGATCGATCCAAGAAGAAATTATGATCTATCCCAACACTCAGCATATGATCGATCCAAGACATGTTCGGAATTGATCCGCACCTTAACACCGGGATCAATCCATATACTAAACCGTCATCAAACTAGCTTCTGAAGTTGCAATCAACCCGAGCAAAACAAGCACATTCAAACCAAAAGAAGTGTTGATAATTTCGACCAAGGCATCTCTCAAAGACAAAGATACACCTACATTGCCCATTTTCCCACTTGCATCCTTTTACCCCATAGACAAAAGATCACTTCCATCCCCCATCACTTATCTTACACACCCACACCCCCATCACACCAATGTCTCCTCTTTACACCTCCTTCACATACATCACCTTTACTCCTCCACCACAACCTTTCACTCACCATCTCTACCTCCAAATCGCACCACCCTCTATATTAAGGGAGTATTCTTTCTCTTTCTCCTCACAACTTCAAAATTTCCTAAACTCAAAACACTTTGCTCTCTAAAAACATTTTACTCAAAGGCAAATCTCACTAGAAGCAATCACTCTTCCAAAGGCTTTTCAACAAGACACTAAGAACTTTCAAAATCGGTTTCATCTCTTACTCACTTTTGATTTTCAATCTCTAAACTATCTAAAACGGTTTCAACATTTTCTTTACAAAAATCGGTTTCATTCTTAGAACTTGCAAAAACGTTTTTTTTTTAAACCAACTTCACCTTATGGAAATCGTTTGAACTAGATAATGAGGCAAGGTTTAAAATGTGAATTTAGCTTGTTTATTGCTTAAGCACCCTTCATGTATAATCTGTTTTCTTTCAAAAATGTTCTTGATCTTAACACTTGTTGAATCTCTTAAAAGCTTTGAACACTACTCATTCATTCTCTTTGGTATGTTGTCTTTTCAGGATTAGAAAATGTCTCAACCATCAGCTGGAAGGATCGTGAGGAGACAACAAAGGGAGAAAGCACTCTCTAGAGCAAGAAGGGATGAACATGAAATCTCACTTGAATTTTCACCAAATACCCCAATAATCTCCGAACGGATACTCCAAGGACAAGAGATTGTTGAGCGTTTACAACAAACACGGGACGAAATGGAAATTAAAGTGCACTACACTCTTTTCATTGCGCAAGAAGAACAAGAACGAGAGAGAGAACAAGCGGAGCTCGAACGATACCAAAGAAGGTCGAACCTTAGTAGGGGAAAGCAGATCGCTATGGAAGATGAAAACAATAGTGAGGATCCCACATATCAAGAAGGTACTTCCCGAATGGAAGTTGAGGAGAGCGCTGAAACTTACTACCTAGAAGCCCTTCTATCTTGAATCTTCAAAGGGACTCGGTTCCCTCACAAGCCAACGATGGGCGCTTTAGGGATATCAAAAGACATGTCCAATATTTTCAAGAATACAAGCTTAGAGAAGCTCATGACTACTTAGAATGACAGCTACAAAGAGGAAACCCGCCACTTCCTTGCAACGCTCCAACTTCACTTTGATGATGATTATATGCTTGGGTATATCACATTTTCAGTACGAGGACAAGGGTACGAAATCTCTGTGGTAAAATTGAACCGCCTCTACGGGTTCTCAGATGATGGGAACATTAATAGTCTTCCTGATTATGCCAAGGAAGAGCTGTCTGCAGTGTGGATGACGATAGGGTTTGAAGCTTACGGTGTAGGAAAAACAAAATATTCGGGAATAAGGAACCCGGTCCTGCGATATTTTCACAAGGCAATTTAAAATACCATATTGATAGTAGGATTTTACTCCTATAAAAGGGCTATCAATCAACCCATCGTTGTAGTATGGGTTATTATGTCAATCCATAATGGGAGCGTACTAAGCAATGAGGATGTATTGGGTGCTTTAAATGCAAGCTGATGTTAAAAAGGTTTTGGGTGCTAAAAGGTCCTAAGTGCAACGAAAGTA
>OVBE01009249.1:0-15137 GCA_900406425.1 Iberis pinnata | reverse complement strand
ATATATATATATATATATATATATATATATACTTTTCAATATATTTATTATCATTAATATTACCGTTAATTAGTATATGTAGTGCATATAAATTATTTTATATGTTTTACGACAATGTTTCTATATGTCTTAACTGTAAATTCGTTTGTATGTTCTTATATTTAAACTTATTTTTTGTTTGTATGTTCGTGTAATATAATATGAAAATTATAACATTATTTTATTTCTTACAGGAAAGTATAATAACAGTTTTTGTACACCATTTATTTTTTCAAGAATTCAGAAATTGCAATTTTAATAAGCAATATGCTAATACAAAAAATATAAAGTGTTTGAGCACCAATTTTTTTTTGATGAGATGTTAAATTGATTAATCGAAGTAAAACAGAGTAATATTTATAAGATTGTTTGTTTTACAAGAGAATTGAAAAAGAAAAAACTTTTAGGTGGTGCAAAGTGTTCAAAGATGCCTCGTTAAAACATGTTGGCTGTCGTTTCGCTAAAAAATCATGTGGGATAAAACTAGCAACATAAAATAGAGTACAGCTTTTGAACACATCCTAAAAGCAGAAAATGAGATAGAAAGGAAGCAAATCAAGCTGGTGAAGCATGTGCTAAGAAGAGCTAGACTTGATGAAAAGATGTTCATCTGTTATGCAGTTGATGGAGAGGTTGGTCTATGGTGTATCGGAGGCTGGTTATGCGGTCCAATATTCGACGAGTAATCTGGTGCGTGATGGAGGCGACTGTGCTGTGAGGTTTGCGAAAGAAACATCATTGAAATTTGAAATTTTAATAAGCAATCTGCTAATAAAAAAATATAAAAATTTTGAACAACGATATTTTTTGATGAAATGTTAATTGATTACTCGAAGTAAAAAAAGTAATATTTACAAGATTGTTTGTTTTAGAAGAGAACTGAAAAAGAAAAAACCTTTAGGTGGTGCAAAGTGTTTAAAGATGTCTCGTTAAAACCTGTCGCTAGAATACCTTGTGGGATAAAACTAGCAACATGAAAAAGAGTACAGTCTTTAAACACAACTTAAAAGCAGAGAACGAGATAGAAAGGAAGCAAATCAAGATGGTGAAGCAGGTGCTAAGAAGAGTTAGAATTGATGCAAAGATGTCCATATGTTATGCAGTTGATGGAGAGGTTGGTCTATGGTGTATCGAAGGCTGGTGATACGGTCCGATATTTGACGAGTAATCTGGTGCGTGATGGAGGCGATTGTGCTGTGAGGTTTGTAGAAGAAACATCATTGAAATTTGCAATTTTAGTAAGCAATATGTTAATATAAAAAATATAAATCTTTTGAACATATTAAATGTTAAATTGATTAATCGAAGTAAAACAAAGTAATATTTACAAGATTGTTTGTTTTAGAAGAGAACCGGAAAAGAAAAAACTTTTAGGTGGCGTAAAGTGTTAAAAGATGCTTTGTTAAAACCTGTCGCTAGAAAACCTAGTGGGATAAAACTAGCAACATGAAAAAGAGTACAATCTTTGAATACAACCTAAAAGCATAGAACGAGATAGAAAGGAAGCAAATCAAGACGGTGAAGCATGTGCTAAGAAGAGCTAGGCTTGATGCAAAGTTGTCTATCTGTTATGCAGTTGATGGAGAGGTTGGTCTATGGTGTATCGGAGGCTGGTGTTGCGGTCCTATATTCGATGCGGTCCTATATTCGACGAGTAATCTGGTGCGTGATGGAGGTGACTGTGCTGTGAGGTTTGTGGTGATTTCTTAATTCTCTTTCGCGCCATAGGTGGTAAATTTCATCTTGGAAACATAGCTTGAGTAAGATGGCATCGAGCGAGGATAATTTTTGGAGATGAAGTGAGGTGGGAGTGGTCCAATCAGGTGATGTGTGTGCAAAGGATGGGGGTTGTTATCTCGGACCAAACCATGAAGCTAAACGGGCAAGCAAAAGAAAATGTGATCTCACGTCTCGTATGACTCTCCACATAAGGAACATGGTGTTGCGTTTCCCCAACGACTCATCTTAGAACCCGTTGGTAACATGTCAAGAACTGCAAGCCAAGAGACAAACGCATAATGGAGAATAGATTGGGAAAACCATATAGAAGTAAACCACAATTTTCTAGGGTGAGAGGTACTTAGCAGCTTTCATGTATGACAGGAGGAGAAAGTAGGTTTGAATAGGTGAGTACCATGGCACCATAACACCACATCTAGAATAGAGATCGAGGAGGGATGTGGTAACTATATCGATTGCTCACAGAGGCCACGTAAGGCGGGGACATGCGACCGACACATACACCAACGGTTATGATTAGCAGCATCTGCGACTTTGGCATATCGGGGGACACCAAATTTTCGAATGCCAGCATCGCCTGTATGCGCGATCAGAGGGCCAAGAGATGACCAATCCTCGAACCATAAAGATGTGTTGCGGCAATCACCTATTTTATATCGGAGGAGCTCAGCTTCCAAGGGTTGGATCTTGAGTAATTTTTCCCATATCCATGAGTTGCGTGAATTATTGGGGGAGGTCCCAGAAAGTTGAGCCCCGAACAAGATAGTGCTTTGTCCATACTGCCCATAATGAACCTCTATCTGAAACTAAACGCCAAATGAGAGCAAGAGAAAAAATAAGAGAAGTATCCTCAAGGTTACGAATACCAAGACCCCTTGTGTGTTTCAGAGTACAGACGTCATGCCAAGCTACCTTTGTCATGTGATGAGATGATGGTGAGCCAGACCATAAGAACTTACTGCAAAGGCTATTGATATCACATATACAAAATTTTGGCAAACAAAAAAACCTATTGCCAAAAGTTAACCGTACTGACAACCACTAAGTTTATTAATTGCAACTTGCCAGTGTAAGATAAGAATTTTGTGGCTCAAGAGTCATTCTGCTTAGAATACGGTCTAATAAGGGTGTGCAATCAACTCGAGTTAGCCGCTTAGTTGTCAACGATATACCCATGTATCGTATTGGTAGTGACTCATGTCTTATCCAGAGACTTTGCATTTTAGCTAGGAGTTCCTGACTCGGGTTACCAGTGTGGAATATTGAGAACTTTTGCACATTGACCTGCAATCCCGAAGCTTTTCCAAACACTTCCAAAACTGTAGGGATACATGTAAGTGAAGATGATTTCCCATCAGCAAAGAGGATTTCCCATCAGTGAAGATCAGGATGTCATCAGCAAAACATAGGTGAGTTAGACCAATGTCACGTAAATACGGATGATAGCCGAAGGTACCCAATGTCGCACATGCATTTAAGAGTTTGGACAAAAAATTGTTAGCTATTACATAGAGATATGGAGAGAGTGCACAACCTTGGAGAATCCCAAGGGCACTAGGAAAATAGCCAGCGGGTTCTCCGTTGACGAATACTGTAAAAGTCGATGTAGAGATGCATAAATGTATCCAATGCATAACCTGTAATACAGAAAGAATGAAGACCGAGTTAATAGTGTGAAAACCCTTTGAGATATCAAGTTTTAGAGTACATCAAGGTGAAAGAGATTTTTTGTGGTAATCCTTGACGAGCTCGGTGGCAAGCATGATATTTTCAAGGAACCCTTGACAATATCACTTTGATTGGGCTCTATAACCTCCAGTAGTAAGATCTTCAAGCGATTAGCTAAAATCTTGGATATGGCCTTGTAAAATATATTACAACAAGAGATTAGTCGGTAATCCTTCATCGCTTGCTGGTCATCTCCTTTAGGAATGAGAGATATTAGCGTTGCATTGATCTCACGTGGTAGGAAACCAAAGTCAAAGAAATATTGAACTGCAATGATGAAGTCATGACCAATGAGTGACCAAACCGCTTTATAAAATTTTGTGGTGAACCCATTAGGACCCAGTGCTTTATTAGAGGACATGGCGAAGAGAGTGGCTTTTATCTTGGAGTCTAAGACAGGTTGGCATAGAGAAGTGGCAGCATTGGATGAGCATATGTAGGTGATGAGCTCGTGTAGAGTGTGAGATGGAATGGGAGTGGTCTCTGAGACCTGCTAGATAAAGGTCTTGAAATGACTCGAGGCTGCCTCCTTTATTGATGAAAAGTCTGCGATTGTCTCTTCTGTGGAAATTACTACGCGTTTAATTGAATTACAAGAACGACGAGAGTTGGCGACGCGATGGAAAAACCTAGTACTGTGATCTCTTTTTCTGAGCCAATTGATACTTGACTTTTGCTGATATAATGTCTCCTCCGCACGAGCCAAAAAATGTCACTGTTGTGATGCTAGAGTCTCGGCTGCCATAGTGCTGCTAGTAGGGTTCATCAGATGTTGTTCCTGACATGCACAAAGATGATTAAAAGCTAAGAGATTTCGATAAGATAAATCACCATAAGCATTTGAATTAAGGTTTTGAAGAGCAAGTTTGAGAGCCTTTTGTTTGGATTGTAATATACGCAAAGCCATTTTAGACGCAAAAATCGGTAGAGACGAGTGCCAGCTTGATTCAACAACCTGTAAAAATGAAGGATGATCAATCATATTATTGAACTTAAAAGGTTTTCTAACGGTAGAAGTGTGGCCCAAGAGATGAACAACATAATGGGTGTGATCGAAAACGCTGTTAGCTTTGAAAACTGTATATGATCGAGGGTATGTAGCAAACCAAGTATCAATTATAAGAGTCTTGTCCAATTTTTTCCCTATTGGGTTTGCTTCTCGATGGTTCCACTATGTAAAGTGCAGACTTACATAAGCCATATCTATGAAATCACATTGAGATACGAAGTCTTGGAATTGAGTCATTCCTATGCACCTTATATCAGCGGAGAGAGAGAGAAAAAGTGCTCAGAGGATGATAATATATCGTTGAAGTCACCCAAGATGATCCAAGGAATGGACATTGCTCCACAAAGATTGCGGCTTTCACGGAGATCACGCCAAAGTTGGATGCGATCTACCTGGAAATTAGAAGCATAAACACAAGAAATGAGCATTACAGTTCCGTTCGATAAAGTGACAAAAGAGGTAATAAGTTGAGCCGTAGTGAGAAGAGGAGTAACAACGACATCATCACGCTAGTAAACCCATGTACGATCCAACTGATGAGCTGAGTAATTGTGGACCACATGCCAACTGCGCATGGAAGTCTGCAAAATAGTAGAATACTTACTAAAAAGTACACGAGTTTCCAATGAACAATCGAATTGAGGTTTTGAAGAGAGAATCCAATGGCGGACAGTATTGTGCTTAAAGGGTTGATTGAAACCCCTTATGCTCCAAACAAAAATCGACATAACATTTATGTCTCCTTGAGGATACTGATGGGTGTTTTTTGGTGACGATATGTTTAGATAGCTTTCGCGAGGATGCAATTGCTGGTTGTTCTTGATGCTTTTTTTTTTATAGAGAATTAGGATGAGAACTTTGATTGTCTCTGACTCAATTTTTATCAGCGTCCATTGTGCTCTCATCATCCTTTTCTAGAATTTGTCCCTCCTCTGCTTCATCATCATCAACCTTGTCTTTGGCTAGGACATGAAAGCGTGACGGTGAGAATGACGAGGATTTGTGAGTTGGTTAGTCAAGAGCCAATTTTTTGAAAATGTGTGGCTCAGTTTGTGCGTAAGACCATGTACCATTCCGAGTCATGTGTCTCGTCATGCATTGTAGGCATATGTTTAATGACTAGTACTGTGATAACAGAGTCACTTGTGGATACATTTGTAATAATTTCAAGGGCTGGGTTGTTGAGTGAAACTGTTGCGATAGAAGCAGAAGACGCAGTAATAAGAATTGTGTTATGGAGCTCGTCTATAGAGGCTTCAATAACTTGCTGAAGACTTGTAGTAGAATAATTTAGAGAATTATTGTTTGTATTTTGCTTAGAAAGAATTCAGAATCAGCAAACAAAGGAATTATGTGAGTGATGGTGGAGCTTGTAGTGAAGACGGGGATCATGGTAGTGATTGCTGNTGTGGTAATTGGGCTTGCATTGGTGGCCTGAAACGTCGTAGAAGCAGGTTGGGAAGATGCTGGAACTTGTTTTTCTTTACATTCCGAAGCTTTATGTCCCCATGAATGACATTGTGTGCACTTGGGAGGAAGCCAAGGAAAGGAAACGAGGACTGATTGCGGTTCATTGTTAAGTTGAATTTGATCAGCCTGTTCCTTGTCTAGATTAACAATAACAAGTACTCGAGCGACGTCCAAACGAATGCATTTCTACGTGTTAGGATAGAACTTCTTTGATTGGCCAAAAATATCACCGAGAAACATGAGACCTGCAGGAGAGAATAGATAGTCACATATATTACAGAAGTCAACCCAAAGCGGCAGTGAGCTGAGATTGGATTTCGTTGAAGCTTTTGATGGGCACCACTCTTGCACAACAAGAACGACATCGAAGAAGTGCCAGTACTTATGATAGATTTAGGTTTTAATCACAATTCTACACTGCAAAGAACATATCTTTTTGGTGTCAAAACCCTCTCAACAAGATTTTTCCTCAGCCAGTATCATTCCATGAGGTTTGACTCAACACGTATTAAACGCAGGGAGATTGAGAAGAGAAGCTTCCCATCGGAATAACGATAACTGAGTGGTTGAACACCCATGACGCAGGTGAACCACGAAAAATGTAAGCGCATGCCAAGCAAGAAAATGCTACGTCAAGAAGTCCCGTATTAGGCGGGATACTCCGAGATCGTAGGGCCAACCATCTGATAAAATCGGAATAATACGACCTAGGCAGAAAGAATTATAAAAAAGGGGAGGAAGAAAAAAGAGAAGGATTTTTTTGGCCAATTTTCGAGATGTCTTTTAATTTAGAGAATTAATATAAGTTGCAAGTGTAATCATTTGATCAAAATCCATTTCTATTTGAATTTGTGTTGCGTCTTTTTCCTTATTTCACAAGAACAATTGAATTCCTCATTGAGATCAATTTTGGAATTTAAGAGTTCTTTAACGCATAAAAGAAAACCGAAGCCTGATCTGACATTACCATGGCCGACAACGTACGAACGCCACCTGACGGATATGCCAGCACAATTCAGGCGCTCCTCCAATCCGTGCAGTCCATGTCCGATAAACTGGAGACACAAGACGCCTTGAAAAAATCCTTGCTTGACCGGCTCGACCAAATGGCGAAGGAATCTGCGGATCAGACCAAAGCTATGGCCATGCGCCTAGACCGGGCAACGTCTTCGCAACATCGTCTGACCAGGACCTCCTCACGACGATACCCCATTTTATGAGAACATTCTAGGAGGCTACACTTCACTCCAACCCCACGTTCAGTTAAGACACGAGAACGCTGCACTGACACCATGGAAACCCCACCAAACAGTGACCTCGAAAGAGAGCAATCCGACTAGAGGGACGACCAACTCGACGATGAACCCAAACAGCTGAGTCGTACCGTGAGCCCCGAAGCCTCAGAGGATGAGAGAGACCGAACCAACCTATCGGAGGAATCCGAGGAAGAGTCTGATAGGTATGAGGAGGGCATCCGTACTCCCACCTACCTGATCCGACAAGCGACCTCAGCAATCGATTAGGGAAATCCAGGAGATGAAGAACTCCCTTCAGGAAGATGTCCGACAAATGAATTCCAAGGTTCACCAGGCCATTAGCTCAACACCAGAGTTGGACCGACCAATGGAGGAGACGCTCTGCAGCCCGTATGCCCTGCAAATAAAGAAAGCCGGAGTACGAAACCCCGGAAAATCAAAATCCCCTTTTATGAAGGGAAAACATACCCTAGTGCATACATGACCGCCTTCAGGATCACAGTCGGACGAGCGAAATTCGACGAACATGAGAAGGACGCAGGGTATTGCAAACTTTTCAGTGAGCAGCTTCAGGGACCATCACTCACCTTGTTCTCTCGACTACCTGAGGGTTCAATCCATAGCTTCAATCAAATGAGTTTGATATTTTTAACGCATTACTCGATTTATATCAAAAGGGATATTTCAGACGCAGACATGTGGAGCTTGACTTAAGGTCCAAATGAGCCCCTCCGACAATTCATCGACATATTCAAAGAAGTAATATCCTGAGTAGTAGTCACCAGTAATGCCGCAATTCCGCCCTCAAAAAAATGGTCTGGTGACAATATGAATTCCCTAAAGACCTGATACTGAATCCTCCAGCAACGGTTGATGACGCACTGCACATGGGGAAAGTATTCGCACGAATAGAAGAGGACTTGATCGAAATACAGAAACGAAGCTGAGAAAAACATCAAGTGACTCAGGCCGTTGCCCCAAGGCGAAACCCCCTAGTAGGCAACCAAACAATCTTCGCCGGGAAGACCAAGAATGGACCTTGGAACCAATGGAAACGATATGAAGGATAAGGAAACATTAAAAACACTACGAATATCATAACAAAGATGGTCACTCTACCGAAGAATGCAGAAGCTTCAAGTCATTCCTCTTCACCAAATACCAGTCCAGGGAATTTTGGAATTCAGCAAGGTGAAAGCAGCAAATTCCCAGCAAGAGACAAAAGACCAAAATAAAGAGGCCACCCCCCCCCAAATGGACTCGATAAGAGCTACCTCAAATGGCACCAACCCCGCCATTCAAAAAGCGGATCAACATGATCATGGGAAACCATCAACTTGGCCTCAATTCAGTGACGACAATAAAAGCCTATGGGCGCAGGGAGGCTTCATGCGAGAAATGGCGAGTCAAGCCCCAAGAGGCAGGGGAACCCATAAAGTTCGATGATATAGACACTATAGGGCTCGACATGCCTCACGCCGACCCGCTGGTCATCAACCTAATTTTAGAAGAGTATGAGGTCGGGAGAGTACTCATAGATACTGGGAGCTCGGTGGATTTTATCTTCAAAGAAACTTTAAGGAAAATGGATATAGACCTCTCACGAATCAAAGGTCCACCTGCGCCATTGACGGGTTTCACCAGCGATACCTCCATGACGATCAGAACTATCAAATTACTAATGCACGCGGCAGGAGTATCAAGGATGATTGAATTCACAGTGATTGATAAACCAGCAATATACAACGCAATCTTAGGAACACCATGGATAAACACAATGAAGACTGTGTCTTCTATGTACCATCAATGCGTCAAATTCCACACTAAGGAGGGGCTTAAAAAAAATTAAAGGGAGTCAAAGATCAATCCGAGCTTATTACCTGGCCGAACTCAAACTCAGAGAAAGGACCTTATAACAACTACATATCCTGGAGCCAACCCCACCTGTGGACCCAATATATGAGGAACCCAAACTCAACGAGGTGACGCAATACTGCATCTACCCAGGATACCCAGAGTGCCGCGTTAGCATATGATCAAAACTTCAAAAGGATTTGAAAGAGAAGCTAATTCTTTTCCTCAAAGAAAACAAACACACCTTCGCATGGAATATAACAGATATACCGGGAATAAGCTTGGAAATTATGTTTCATGAACTAAACGCATACCCGATCTACAAGCCGGTTAAGCAGAAAAAATGCAAGTTGGGAGCCGAACAATCTCAGGCAGTCAAAGACGAATTAGAGAAGTTGCTAGGTGCATGATGAATCCTTAAGGTAAAATATCCAGAGTGGCTGGCGAACCCCTTAGTAGTAAAGAAAAAGAACGGAAAATGGAGAGTATACATAGACTTCACCGACCTGAACAAGGCATACCCTAAAGACAGTTTCCCGCTGCCAAACATAGATCAGCTCGTCGAAGCCACAACCGGCTACAAGTTACTCTCATTTATGGACACCTTCTCGGGCTATAACCAGATACTGATGCACCCAAACAATAGGGAGAAAACCGCTTTCACTATGGATAGAGGCATTTGTTGCTATAAAGTAATGCCCTTCGGCTTGAAAAATGCATGCGCGACTTATCAACGCCTAGTTAATAAGATGTTCTCAGAACAACTGGGGAAGACAATGGAAGTCTATATAGACGACATGTTCGTCAAGTCTTCCGATGAAGACAACCATGTGGGCGACCTGCGCACCTGTTTCCAAATACTGAACACTTAGAAAATGAAGTTGAACCCGGCTAAGTGCATTTTCACAGTAACCTCGGGGGAATTCCTCGGTTACTTGGTGACCAAGAGGGTCATCAAAGCCAATCCCAAACAAATCAACGCACCGTTAAGGATGCCTTCACGAGAGAAGTACAAAGACTAACCGGACGCATAGCCGCCCGGGCAGGTTTATATCTAAGTCAACAGACAAGTGCCTTCCATTCTATAACATTCCTGAAAGGAAACAAAAAAGTCATATGGAACAAAGAATGCGAGCTGGCGTTTAAGGACTTAAAAACCTATCTGATGACACCCCCGTCCTTTCAAAGCCACAAGAAGGGGAAACCCTATATCTTTATCTCGCGGTATCATCTCATGCGATCAGTTCGATCCTTGTGCGCGAGTAGCTAGGCGACCAGAAGACGATCTTCTACCTCAGCAAAATCTTGGACGACACCGAGACCAAATACCCGAAAATAGAGAAACTGGCCCTAGCAGTAGTGCACTATGCGAGAAAATTGTGATCCTATTTCCAGTCTCATTCAATTGTCGTATACTCGAACCAGTCGCTGCGTACGATCCTACACAGTCCTAACCAGTCGGGAAAATTTTCGAAATGGACTATCAATCTCAGCGAGCACGACATAGAATTCAAAAGCAGAACTTGTGAAAAGTGACAAGTCCTAGCAGATTTCCTGATAAACCTACCACCCAAGATGGACGTAGAATAAAACCTGACGAAGCAAAGTGGTCCCTGTATGTAGACGGAGCAAGCTCAAAACACGATTATAGAGTAGGAATATGATTAGTTTCCCCAACCGGGGAGATGGTCGAGCAAGATAGAACTAGACTTTGCCGCATTGAAAAACGAAGCCGAGTACGAGGCAATAATTACCGAACTATGATTGGCGACGACAATTGGGGCCAACCGAGTCACCGCCTGCTAAGACTCCTAGTTGGTCGCGAACCAATTTAGTAGGGAATACGAAACAAGGGACGACATAATGGAAGCATACCTAGACGTAGTGAAAACCCTTTGCCATGAATTCGTAGATTTCGACCTGATTATAATCCCCAGAGGTGAAAACATACACGCTGACGCCCTAGCCGCGCTGGCATCAACTACGGACCCGCAAACGACCAAAGTCATACCGGTCAAAACTATCGACAAACCCATAATTTCTATCACCAAAGCCACATGTGTAATACAGGAGACAATTGAAGCATACAATGCCAATCTAGATTCCGAGGATGTTGAAGAAGACGAAGTTCGAATAGAAACATGTGAGGTCGAGGTGGAGATAGATTGGAGGGTAGAGATACTTGCATACATCACGAACATGATCGTAGACCAAAGAAATANAATGAAGTGTACGTGGCCCACTGCTAAAATGCATATTCGGGCACGAGACAAGGAAGATAATAAGGGAAGTCCATGATGGAGCATGTTCAAATCACTCAGGTGGTTTAGCGCTGACATTCAAAACAAAATGATATGGCTACTATTGGCCGACCATGATCACGGATTTCAAACAGTACGCTCTAAAGTGCGAGAAATGCCAAAATCATGCACCATTGATATACATGCCAACCAAGGAGATACAATCCATCACAGCACCATACCCTTTCATGAGATGGTCCATGGACATAATCGGTCCTATGCACAAGTCAAAACAGAAATGTTTCCTCCTCGTCCTAACAGACTATTTTTCTCAATGGATAGAGGCCGAGTTGTTTGTGAAGGTCAAATCCGAGAACGTGGAATCCTTAATCTGGAAAAACATAATTTGCTGGCATGGGATCCCCTACGAAATCCACACCGACAATAACCCTCAATTCACCTCAGATAGATTCAAGGATTGCTGCGAACGAATGAGAATAAATCTAACTTTCTCAACTCCGTATTACCCGAAGGCTAACGGCCAGGCTGAGGCCGCTAACAAAACAATTTTTGACGGCTTAAAGAAAAGACTAGATGCGAAAAAGGGGAGATGGGCCGAGGAGTTAGAAGGAGTATTGTGGTCTTATCAAAAAACGCCTATGAGGGATACGAACGAATCACCATTTTCTTTAGCATACGGCACCAAGACAGTAATACTAGCCGAGACCAAAGTCCCAAGCTAAGACGCGAGCTGGCACCCGGAACAGAGATCAAAATGACCAGATGCTCATAGACACTGCCAACACGGTTAATGAGAGGAGAGACCATGCAACGATAAGGCTACAAAATTACCATAACGCCGCAGCCCGATTCTACAACAAGAAAATCAAACAGAGACGTTTCGACGAAGGAAAGCTGGTACTACGGGAAGTTTTCCCTGCGCGGGTAGAGAAAAATGCAGGAAAGTTGGGAATCAGGTGGGAAGGACTGTTCAAAATCATTAGAATAATTAAACCGGGAGTCTACGAGCTGGATAACGCAGACGGAAACGAAGAGAAACACCCTTGGAATGCCCAACACTTGGAAAACATTTTTTGTGAGGAATCTCGCACTTTGTTATTTTCCTATTTTATTTACGCAAGTTGTAAATCGAACATAGTGAACTACGATCAAGGCTTGATCCCTTGCTTGGGATACGTAGGCAACTCTGTTTAGGGAGTTCAGCTAATCTTATTATTTAGTTCATCAATATCATGTTTATGCACTCCTACCCAGCCCGTCCATCCACTCCTTATAAATGTTTGTCAAAAAATGGGGGAGATGTATTCGTCCTTCACACTCCGACCCAGCTCGCCCATCCACTCCTTATAAATTTTTCTCAAAATATGGGGGAGATGTATTCGTTCTTCACACTCCGACCCAGCCCGCCCATCCACTCCTTACAATTTTTTCTCAAAAAATGATGGAGATGTATTCGTCCTTCACACTCCGACTCAGCCCGCCCATCCACTCCTTATAATTTTTCCTCAAAAAATGGGGGAGATTTATTTGTCCTTCACACTCTGACCCAGCCCACCCATCCACTCGTTATAAATTTTTGTCAAAAAATAGAGGAGGTGTACTCATGCTTCACACTCCGACCCAGCCCGCCCATCCACTCCTTATAATTTTTTCTCAAAAAATGGGGGAGATGTATTCGTCCTTCACACTCCTACCCATCCTGCCCATCCATTTCTTATAAATTTTTCTCAAAAATGGGCGAGATGTAACTGGGGTCTCCTCCAATAACAAACGACCATATGCCAAACTTGGAGATATCAACATAAGCACCAGCCCGTGCAACATTATCATTTTTCGTCGATCTTATCTACCAATTCTCTGACGAAATCGAGGGGAGAAAACCACATTGTACCCACACGAGGCCACCTAAACCTCCAATTTTCATTTCCAGGTAATACTATCCAAATCCTTGAAATACTACCTCTCGCAACATAACACTCAAATGATAACCAACTTTCCTCTTACGCAACATTGTGCGACCTGGCCAGTCGCACAATACATCGCACAACCCCCAGTGGGTATTAGCCTGAGCAACCCTCAGCACGGTATGAGCGCTAAAGCCAAGCCTAGTTTCGCAACAATGCATTGAAATTCAGGACGAACAATTTAGCAATCAAAACATTTACCATTCAACACCCAGATGAGCGCTCAGCCCGAAATTAACAGATGCAAGCAGCAAGCAAAAACACAAACCCAAATACTTGCACATGTTATGCCGAGTTAAGGATTCAGGTACAGCCTCCCTGCGCAACCAAGTGAAAAAGGAAATTNCCCCCCCCCCCCCACGGGCACCATGTTCAGATTCATATAAGGTTCAAAGAAAACCAAAAAGGAAAAATGAGAGGACGCCCTTGGCGCTTGAGCCCTGACCAGCCGCATTGTCATCATTCCCTCTGGGGGCTCATTTCTTCACAACAGCCGCCACCTCCTCAATACGAACTACGACTTCCACCGCCTTGTCGAGCGCCCCACCTGCGTTAACGTTAAGCTCCTTAGCATCCTCTTTTTCAGGTACTTCCTCAGCCAAAGCCTCATTTTTCTCCGCTCCAACAACGACTTCCTCAGCAGGGTTCATGGACGAAAGGTTCGTACCGTAGGGATTGATACCTTCGACCGGATTAGGTTCAGATAACTCACTTAGATCGGACCCGGTGGGTGACGCCACCCAATCCTTCTCCAAGTTCAACTCTTTGAAGTCCAGCAAAGCCAGCTCCTCATTAAACCCAACCAGGTCTTCCTCCAAACCTTTTGCTCCGCCTCCAACGTAGTTTCCCCCTGAGTCAAAATCTTGATTAGCTCGAGATTACCTTTGATTTGATCCACCTGTATCAGCTTCTCTTGGTACACTCTCTCATTTACAACTTTCCCCTTAACTCGCTCCATCCTCTATGCGAATTTCGCCTTCACTTCATCTTCTTTCTCTTTAAGTTTCTGATCCAGTTGGTCATCCATCTCCTTAATAATAGACAAAAACTCTTTGGCCATGACAACCACCTCATTCTTCATAGCTTTCTCATGATGAACCGTCTCTTCATTCAGCCTCTCGGCATCCCTCATCCTTAGGTCTTCCAACTCAGCGACCTCGGCCCCAAGTTGCTGTTATTATTAGTCAACATCTCAAACCGCCTCACCGCAACCTTTAACTCCAAAATAGCTTTGTCAGCCCTAGTCTTCGCATCCGCAACCAGCTCAACCCTAGAATTCCTTTTTGCTCGTCATCCAGGACTATAACCAACCGATTCGATAGAGCTGCGATCTGAGAAAAGCAAACACATAGTTCAATAAAAATAAGGGGCCAACCAGGAGCATGAAACAAATAATGAGAAACATCCGTACCTCAGTATGA
Organism: Iberis pinnata; assembly: GCA_900406425.1. Classification (NCBI taxonomy): domain Eukaryota; kingdom Viridiplantae; phylum Streptophyta; class Magnoliopsida; order Brassicales; family Brassicaceae; genus Iberis; species Iberis pinnata. The sequence goes on along the minus strand of OVBE01009249.1, from coordinate 395 downwards.
AAGCGGGCCCACTCGGCATACTTCCTCTGAACTGGGAGCGACCTGTGGTCATACACCTTGGGTCCGCCAAGCCGGAGTTTGGATACCAGCTCAGCAAAAATAATAATTTTCCTCAATGATGGGAGATTTTTTCGGCCAAGTAAAGCTGAAAGAAATCTGCCGTAATCATGAGCATCCACCGAAGAAGTTTCTTGCGTACGAGCTCTTTTTTCTGCTGGAGCTACGAGATGGCGAGAGCTGCGATGAACTGGGGGAGGACGAGACGTTTTCTTATGAGAACCCACTACTTTCTCCCTGCGAGCATCATCACAGAGTTAGAAAGCTCAATGGGATCCATGTCTATTAGGGTCAGCTGAGCTGGAGCGCCCTGAGTACTTTTTAATTTACGAGCTTCA